>CAUYSK010041933.1:0-15164 GCA_963575035.1 Avahi laniger | reverse complement strand
CAGAAAAAGTGAAAACCAGCTAATTATTAGGGCTTTGATTTGAGATTCCAGACATCCAGAGTTTCCCCCTATTTCAGAATCTTTGGTGATGCAGAGACAAAGCACTTGAGAGATTAACTTAATGTTTCAATGCCACGTTTTGTCCTTTGTTGTGCAAAAGGGAAGGTTTTGATTCTTTTTCCAAAGAATGGAAAGCTGTTTTCTCAGGAAATGCACATAACCAAGACCTTCTCTTATTCCATTAATTATATCAATTTTACTTTGGACAGTCTCCCTTTTGCAATTTTTAAAATTAGCACGAGGCCCTTTTGAAATCAATATTTTCTTTTTATGTAATTTGCTGCCTGCTGTGTGGATTCCATGTCCTCAATTGTCAAAATGGACAAAATGATTCCCCAAGCAATTGACCCATGGAATTTATCATAACAAATTAAGCATTGGAAAAGAAGGCTGAAATAGTTAAGCCATTATCTATAGTGTATATGTGAAGTTTTCATTCACGAATTTGTATTTTTATGAATTTATTAAATTAATTCAACAAACATGACTTGAATACCTTCTATCTGCCAGGTACAAAGTAAATAAAATGTAGTCCCTGCCATTAAGCAGCTTCCTGCTGGATACAGACTCTTCTCTTTCTTCCTCCTTCTTTTTTTAATCGCCTTATTTTTTCTCTCTGAATCTCATCAATGTCCTCTCAAAAGTAAAACAAACCCAGACTGTGTTAGCTGGACTCAAGGTTGAAATAGCAAAGATTGGCTAACCTGCCAATGTGATTACTCTCCGTAAGGGGAGAAGAGTAGCAAACATTGGTGATTCTAGATTCATTCCCCTGTGAGAAAAATTCTTTCTTGGCAATGCAAAAACATTTACATTATTTAAATGTTTCAGATATTAAAGGTATAAATTCATACAGATATTTTTTCAGTTCAATTCAACTAGTTTTTATCAATTGCCTACTAGCTCTCGAGTAACTGTATTGTTTCATTGTTTTCTTCTTTCACAAATGTGGTGGACATTAGGTGTTGAATAACGTATATAATTCATGCCAAAATTGTGTTCTGCCTACACAATACTAACCATGTGTATATTCGGAAGGCATCGTGCATATTTTATATTAGCAATATGTCTGGATTATTGACTCAATTTTTCTTTTTTGATCCAGGTAAACAAAAAATAAAACAACAAAAACAAAACACAAAAGATGGAAGATTTTGTAATTCGAAAGTTACATTTTTGAATTCTGCCCTAAGAATGCTGCTACAAATGTGACATTAATGATATAATCTGGCTTCCAAAGTTGCTAGAATGCCTACCTCTGGACACCTGTTCCCTATGTAATTGATCTTTAAAATCCTTCCATTGTGAAAATTATATAGTTCTATTTCTGTTCAGTTATCAAGTACAAATGAAGAGCTACTCTATTGTGGAATTACATTTGTAAAGGAAAAAATCTTAAGTGCCTATTGACACTTACTGTAGAGTCTGATGCAGCAATTTGTTGATTTCTTCTCCTGGTAGTGATCACAGTATGAGAGAGCATGAGGTTTGGAGTGTTTCCTCACCATCTAATGTCTGCAAGCCCTCGGAAAATGACTTCTCCCCTCAGGGTCTTGTTATTCGTATCTAAAAGTGGTAATAATAGGTGAAACTTAAAAGGATTTTTATAAGGATTAAGTGAAATAATTGTATTCTCTTGTGACGTCTAAGGAGTAATCCAAACGTTAGTAACAATTATCACCTTACTTCCAAATAATGACCATTCATTAAGCTTTTAGATGCTAGTTGCCACATTGTATCATCTCAGGTCCCCACAGCAAATCGATATCGTTATTACAGAATTAAAGCTTGTGTTCTACTACCTCTTGCTACCTCTCTGCAAATGCCTAGACGGTCTGGATTCCATAAGCCTTCTTGAAGCTCTTTCCGTGACTAAGAATTGTGGTCCCTATTGCAATTGCATCCAAGGAACATCTGCTCAGAGAAGCCAGTCAATATTGTGGAGAAGTTCAAAGAATGCGGATCGTTACTAGTGTCAGCTTTACAACCAGGAGGTAATGGCATTAAAGGGAATGGTCATAATACCCAACAATAGTGACCTCATTAGCCAGTGATTTATCATGATGAAAAGACCTGTTTAACCTTTGGTCTCCACAAGCTTTCTCCTTTTAACAAAAAAGGCTATTATTTCAAGTTGTCAGGAGATAATTTGTGAGTTGTTAAAGGACAGATTCAATTACTCTTAAGACAATTATATGAAAACTGTACTCACTGCAAAGTGACTACACAGCAATTTTTGTTTTTCTCTGTCATCTTTCTGGAAACAAACAAACAACCAGGAGTTTGATGACTTTTGCCACAAGAAGCAATTGTAATTTTGCCTTCTTGTGGCTCTGCTGTTGATGTTTGATTACAAATTGGGCTTTCTTTGAAATTAGTGTTATGGAGACTTGAGTTAAATGAGTCCATTGGTATTTCAGGCAACATGTCAAGCTCCTCTGTTGACTCTATGTAATGTTTATGGGGGACTGTTGCAGTATGAACTGAGTTGGGCATTGTGGGGGAATAAGGCAATAGATAAGCTGGGGCCCTGCCTTCCAGAAGCTCATAGAGCCTTCTGTGGAGATGTTCTCTCAGCTTGTATTTTTTAGAACCCTTCTAAGAGTTTATAAAATGATTGTAGCCCCACAGGTTTCCTGTTGATTGGGTCAGACAATGACTGAGGAACTGCTTCTCTCATGCTAAGAAAACTGATATAGAATAAAATCAGAGAAACAGGACAAAAATAGAAAATAGTTCATATTTTGGGTTGGGCAGATTGCTTGGAATTACTAACTCTGCTGGGTGAATTTTATCTCTCTGGTCCAAACTGAAGAAGGATAAAAACTATAACATCTGTGCCACCCCAGATCTGAGCCTCTTTAGAGCAGAAACTGTCAGTTGTGACAAATTGTACCCAATTGTACAGAGGCTTTTGTGAGGTAGACGAATGTCCATCAGGGTCTCAAATGAGACCACCAATCTCAGTTCACTTGTGCTTTCTCTCTAATTTACACCCTGGGTCCCTGAGGTGAGAGGCCCTGCTATTTGATCATCTGACCACAGTAAATAACACCAACTGGAGAACCATTAACTGAAGGTGTGTAGAAAAAGTCCAGTTCTCCAAATGTGATGGCAGGTATCACAGTTGCTTGCTCACGTTGTTTTATTACTGATGCAGGAGTATAAAGATGTTTGCAATAGGATCATTCTTGATGAGACTTGTATTCAGGGGTAAATCTGAACCCCAGATTTTGGTTATAAGTTAAAATGTTTGGTGCTGTCTTTAAGAAAACATATTTCTACAAGAAAAAAGGAAAAAAAAAAAAGAAAACATGTTGCTTATTATTTAGGTTATCCAAATATCTTACATATTGTTTTTAATTTTTATTCCTGAAGACTAATTTCAAATTTTTATACTCATACTTTCTTGGGGAATACTATTACCAACTACCTGCTTTTAGTTGCTTGCAAAAAATTTTTGATTTTGTTTTAAAACAGTATCTTTTCCAGAAACCCAATAAGTTATTTCTGATTTCATTAGAAGGAAAAGTGTAAACAATATCCAGTTTTATCTTGGTAGATACTTTTACCAGATTATATCATTACATGGGTTTCCTTAAAAGAAAGAAATCTAGGCTCTTGAAAGACCTCTAGATCTAAGTAATTAAGTAAAATAGTAGTGAAAGAAAGAAAGGACCTAACTCCTTAAACTGTCATTATTAAATTAATAATTTCAGTGCTATAATACCTATTTACTTCCACGTAAATTCTGAGGCAGCTTACATAAAGTTGTGAACAGACAAAGTGAGAAGTCAAAATTATAAAGAAGGGTTAAGTAATTGTGAACCAGAGACAAAGTGTTTGGATAGATGATAAATTGCATAGGTATATGTCCCACTTTATGATAAATGGAAGTACATGGGTTTATGAGGAAAGTAAGATCCTTTCCTGAAAAAAAAAATTCTAGAAGGAAGTTCTTTATAGATGGCTGGGTTTTAAACTATTAGTTTCAAAATGAAAAGCATTTAGATCATTATCTCTTAAGGTCCAGGTTCTTCTTTTAGCAGAAGAAAAGCCTGGAAATTAGATCTCTCTATATAAACCTTATATTCCACTATTTGAAAATACCAACAAACCACAAGAAATTAATGTATGTCTATTATCTTAACTGAAGAATCTCTAAATAAGTAAATATATAAAATTGTAAGCAAAAAAGCTAAGATGATGGAGGTAACAGAGGTGTATCAGAATCAAGGTAATTACCTAATTGACTGTGGCCATTTTTGCAGACAGTGGTCGGGCTCTTTAGGAATGGAGGCCCTGTCCTTAGGTAACAGTTCAAAATGGGCAGTGAAAACCTTAACTAGTAGGAACAAAAACCGTAAAGAATTTGGGTTTTGGGTAAAATAAATGCTTAGTTTGCTGAAATTTAAGGAAAAAGCTATTTATTTTGACTATTGTAGGTATAAAATCTTTCTAGCATTTCTGGCACCGCTTTATTATGTAAGGAAGAAAACACAATTGAATGTTTCTTGATAGTTATGGATCTTCCTGGCTTTGGGATCATCATTTTAAAGAACAAATCTTATTCTAAGATAAACTATAAATGCTTTTAGGGCACAAACCCTGCCTTGTTCTCTTCCCTATTATAACAATGAGCCAGGGCCTTACAGATAGTAGGTATCTATAACTATTTGCTAGGTTAAGGGGGAGTGTCCAGGATTAGTGAAAAGGACTAGGGTAAGCAGACTTCTCTGTGTGTTGACCCTGGCAACCACCCTGAGCATTGTTTGTGTATTAGTAAACCTCCGACAGAATCTTAGGACTTTAAAACTGGAAGGAATTTCATGTTGAAGTTTAATGTGGCCAACCATACCCTTTCCCCTTCAATTTCAGAAAAAGTTGAGAATTAGTCACAGATTGCCAGTAAAACTATGCTGGAGAATTTATCTTATATTTAAGACCCAGTGGAATTTCTAGAATTATTACCCTATAAAGAGGAGATTGCATCTGCAGGGTGGACAGTGACCCAATCCAATTGCAAGGGAAACAACTAAAACACACACACACACACACACAAACACAAATACACACACCCTTCTAAACCTGTCTCTAGAATGGTGCTTCTAGAACTATCTACGCTGAAGGATCAGGGGTTTTTTCTTATTCCCAATCCATAGTACACCTATAAATTTGTCAAATGTAAGAAGAATGAATTACTAGTCAAATGAAATGAAGAAAGCAAAGACCTATAAAACATAACTGCTAATGTTTATTAAATTCAACAGATATAAAAATTATATATTCTTTAGAAAAATCACTCTTTATTTTTATTTTTTTACTTTCTTTTTTTATTTCTGAGTGTTATGGGGGTACAAAAGCTTTGGTTACATAAATTACCTTCACATCACCTGAGTCAGAGCTACAAGCGTGCCCATCCCCCAGACAGTGCACTGCATCCGTTAGGTGTGGATTTACCCATCCTCTCCTCCCCTTTCCCACCTGCCTGACACCCTATGAATGCTACTTCCCATGATATAATAAAACAAACAACATAGGTAAAGAATTACAAAACTGTATATGCGGTTCATTGAAAGTGTGTATATAGGGCCAGGCGTCGTGGCTCACTTCTGTAATCCTAGCACTCTGGGAGGCCGAGGCAGGAGGACTACTTGAGCTCAGGAGTTCGAGACCAGCCTGAGCAAGAGCTAGACCCCGGGGGGAGGGGGGAGGAGGGAGGAGGGGACGGGTATATGTGTACACAAAGAGTGCAATGTGCACCACGCAATGGGATGGACATATTCGAAACCTGGACTGGGGGGGGGAGGGGGGGCAAGGGCAACACACGTAACCTAAACATCTGTACCCTCATATTATGCTGAAATAAAAAAAAAAAATGAAACAGAATAATAATTCTCAAAGAGTTGAGAGAAAGTACTGTAACCATCAACGCGTAATTGTATACACTCAGAAAAATTATCCTATAAGAATGTAGAGAAAATAAAGATATTTAATATAAACAAAACAGAGAGAATATACTAACAAATGGTTTTAATTAAAAAATCTTCTAAAGAATCTATCCAGGCAAAAGAAAGAAAGATTCCAGAAGGAAGGTTTGAGATATAAGAAAGAATGATGAAGAAATAAATTGTTGAACATTTTTTCATATGTTTGTTGGCCATTATTCTGTCTTCTTTTGAAAAGTTTCTGTTCATGTCCTTTGCCCATTTTTTGATAGGGTTGTTTGATTTTTTATTGCTGATTTTCCTGAGTTCTAAATACATTCTAGTTATCAGCCCTTTATCGGATGTGTAGCATGTGAAAATTTTCTCCCATCCTATAGGTTGTCTGTTTGCTCTTGTGACAGTTTCCTTGGCTGTGCAGAAGCATTTTAATTTGATCAGGTCCCATTTATTTATTTTTGTTGTTGTCGTGATTGCCTTTGGGGTTTTCTTTATAAATTCTTTGCCTAGGCCAATGTCTGTAAGAGATTTTCCAACAGTTTCTTCTAGAATTCTAATAGTTAACTCAACATCTCTAATTATCATGGAAATGCAAGTCAAAACCACAATGAGAGATCATTTATCTCCAGTGAGAATGGCCTTTATCAAAAACTCCCAAAAAATGAATTTTGGCGTGGATGCGGAGAGATAGTTAACATTTATACACTGCTGGTGGTACTGCAAACTAGTGCAATCTCTGTGAAAAGCAATATGGAGAGACCTCAAAGAGAAACAAGTAGAACTTCTATCTGATCCAGCAATCCCATTACTGGGCATCTACCCAAAAGAACAAAAGACATTCTATAAAAAAGACATCTGCACTCAAATGTTTATAGCAGCACAATTCACAATTGCAAAGATGTGGAAACAACCCAAGTGTCCATCAATACATGAGTGGATTAATAAAATTTGGTATATGTATACCATGCAGGACTATTCAGCTATAAGAAACATGGTGATATAGCACCTCCTGTATTATTCTGGATAGAGCTGGAACCCATTCTACTAAGTGAAGTATCCCAAGAATGGAAAAATAAGCACCACATGTACTCAACAGCAAATTGGTTTCACTGATCAACACCTAAGTGCACATATGGGAATAACATTTATCGGGCATTGGGCAGATGGGAGGGGGGAGGAGGGGATCAGTATATACATACATAATGAGTGCGATGTGCACCATCTGGAGGATGGACACGCTTGAAGCTCTGACTCCGGGGGGAAGGGGAGACAAGGGAAATACATGTAACCTAAACATTTGTACCCCCATAATATGCTGAAATAAAAAAGAATAAATAAATAAATAAAAATAACTGCTTTACTCGAAGATCCCAATGTCCCTTTCATTTTTTACATTTTCTCCAACTTTCACGGCAATATCTCTCTCATGTTTCAAATTAGCAGTGTGACTTTGACCAAGTGTTTGTGTTTCGGATGGTATTAAATCTGTCTCACAAATTATAAGAATAAAATAAATTTTTATGTATAAATGAACAAAATCAGTGTCTGGACCTTAGTAAATTCCCATTAAATACAAGCTATTATTTTCTTTAATTATTTATTTAACTTGATTCATAAAGGTAATTATGTATTTCATGTTAATATTCCTCTATCCAAGTTTTCATTTAATTTGAATGTCTTTCGAGGCATGTTCTGAAATGATTGGCTGGATTTTCTCAAGTTATCTGATGAATTGTCCTAAACATGATGAATAGTCTTCATTAAAAAGATAAACTTTGACACAATTACATGTTAAAGAGTTTGTTTGAGCAAACAGCAATTCATGAATTGCAGAGCTCCAAAGTAGAAGGGGTTCAGAAGCTCCATTAAAGAAGCATAAGGAGACTTTTATAGGATGAAGACAGAAGGGAAGGAAAATATCTAATTACTTACAGTTTTAAAGTTTTTTTCATTGGTCTATCCCATTGGAAAGCCCTTAGTTATATGTTAGTTTGCTGCTTCTAATTGGTTGAGCTTAAGTTCTGTTTTTCTTTAAAATAGGCAATTACAGAAATAGTTCAAATTGAGTTTTTCTTATGTTTGCAAATCAAGCAAGGTTAAGCTCATATTAGGTCCAAGTGCTTTTGTCTGCTCAGGGATTCTTCAGACTCAGTCTCTATTTTAAATTACTTTAACTTCCTAAGAAACAATTCATGATTTTCTATCACCATGAATAGATAAGGAAAAAAATCAGCTAGTTCATTAACTGAAAGTGCTTTGATGAAGCCAGCATGAATAACACAGTGTTGGACCAGCCAGCATCACCTGTCCACAACACCCTTTCATTCTAGTGTGCCTTAAAACTGCCACTGAGACAATGATACGGTAGTCGTACTTCACTGGGTTATTTTCATGGGGAAAAAAAAGCCAGGAGAATTTAAGATCCATGTTTCTGATGCAATTATCTTCAATTGTGGCTGGATCTTCTGTAATGGACAGGAAAAACACAAAGATACTATAAAAGTACTTAGCCCTGAACAATAGTTGGGATGGTGTTTTAAATATAAACTAACACATGAGATTTCCCTCTTTTAAGACGAGACACAGATAGTGCCCCAGAAGTAGTCACATCATGGTACCAAAAACAAAACAAACAAAATCCCTAATAACACTGAAAACATATTTCCTAAGAGGAAATACCTGGATTATGTAAACATATTTTCTTATAGACCTGTGAATGGTTGAGAAAAGACAGTTATAAATTTATATATGGATTAGTCTATCTACTTTTTTCTAGAAAATTACATGCTCCAAACATATTCCTTTTCAATTTTGAAATGAATGTGCTAAGGTGTGCTCCTAGTCTAGTTTGGTGGGCTAGGATCAATTTCATAAATGATAGCATGGCCTTGCTAAGAAACTAACAAACAAGGAAAAAAAAAAAAAGAAAAAGTAAACTATCGAATTTGCTGTCATTAAGATTAACTATCTGTAGATTTAAATGTTTTCAGGAGTTTGTTTAACAGCCTTGAAGAATTCCTAAGCTGACAGCAGGGGTGCAGAGTTTCTGGCCTTAATTCCTGCCAAGGATAAACCTGCCTCCAGAGAAGAGAGAAAGCGGGAAGCCAACTCTCTGATACCTCACAGCTGCTCCTGTTATAAGTTTGCTGCAGTAGAGAAAAAAAAGAAAGAAATGAAAAAGCAAGCTTGGCTGTCTCCTGCCAATTGGGCTATAGCCATAAATTTCCCTCTAACCCTTCTCAACCTTCCCTAATAGAGAGCCTCAGAGCCAACACTCCTTTATTCCTATCTTGTGTTGAGCCCTTTCCCAGTAGGAGAAAGTAAAATAAACTCTGTACTTCTTTCTGCCTTAACTCTGGTATGAGAATCGTTCTCTACTTACACCATGAACACCTAGCGAGTCCACCACTCAGACAATAAACTCTTCCACTGTTCTAAGACTTGTAAATGACAAATTTAAAGCTGCTTTCTGTCATGACTAACATTAACCAAACTTGCATTGGTGGAATAATCCCCATCTGCATGCAGTACCTTGTTCACTTAGTATATTACTATGTTAAATTTATTAGTGTTGTATTTAGAATCTTTATTATAATCAAGAAGAGAGGTATACATATTAATATTGATAAATAAGAAATTTTTCTAGCTTCTATCTTTCTATCGATTAATTTAGGTATAGATAGATATAGCTGTAGGCATGCATTAAATTTCATTTTTGTAAAGGACCCACATTGAATAAGGGTGGGTTAAAGAAGTCTACTTCCCAACTTCTCTGAAATCAACTGAACAAGGTACAATAACAAATGAGAATAAAGTATATTATTAATTAATATTAAAGACACAGAAGTATTCCCATTCAAATTGACAGAGTTGGCACACACAAAAGCCCCTATTTTCTAATAACTGAGAGTAAATGATAGTCAAAAAGATGTAATATGAAGATGAGAGATTTTAAAACTCTCCGGGATTGTAAATAAAATGGAAGGCCACTGGTGAATGAAATGAAGTGAGAAACCTACCAAACTGAAGACAATGGCAAAGGAGAGAGCCTAGCTGATCAGCCTTACAATGCTCTGAAAGTGCTGCAGCCTCAGAGTCCTAAGGAAAAACTGAAGAATAAGATGAAAAAGCAGGAATGGGAAGGGTGGCCAAAATGTTGCATTATGCATGGAAGTGTGTCTACAAAACCACAGAAGTTTTTAGCTCTCAACATCCACTACTCACCTCTCCATCTCTCCTTTCAATTACAGAATACAGTCAGCATACTTTTATCCCATGGGAGAACATATATAAAGGGGTAATTTGTTTCCTAAAGCAACTGAATTAATAATGACTATAGAATTCAGGCTTCTAAAATTGTCCGTCTTCTATAAGTACTACTCAGTTGAACTATTGCAAATACCTTGGCCTAAAAGCTAAGTTCCGAGACAAAGACTGCCATTTAATAAACCCCTGTCACATAGAGAAAGCTCCCTACTATGTATTTGATCAAAAATGGTTTGGGAGTAAAAAGTCATGCCAAACCCAAAACTCCTACTGCACCAGTAAGTAAAAGTCAGATAAATTATCTGAATCATACTTTAAGAACGTCAGAGTTCTTTGAATGCAATGAATATTGCATCATCTAAAGATTTCTTTGCCAGTTGTTTTTAACTATGAATCTTAATCTTGTTCACTTCCCTGCCAATACAAATATAAAAACATGTACTTGCAGAATTAATTTGCAGAATTCATTATACTTATATCATACCTGAATTTTCCTGTGTATGTGTTTATGTATAGTATTATATATATATACATATATTTCAAGCTGAATATCCAGAAAGAATTAGATGAGTTAATTGATTGCTTTAATAGGAAGTAGGTCATAAAAATCATAAATCATGGCCTTCTTGGACAGAAAAAGAGGGTAAATTATTCATTTTTCACTCATTTATACTGGTTCTGTAATATACAAGCTGATCATTGTCCTCACTGCAAGAGAGTTCTTGAATTAACCAGTTTGCAAGGTTTATGTCTGAGTCCATTTTTAATCCAATATGGCTAGGACTGAATTCCATATGCAAAGGGTTTCCATTCACAGCTACATTCAAACACTAGCCAAAACCCACATCAGAACTGGCTTCATCTCTCATATGGTGGAGCCCAAAGCAAGCTGTGTGCATTGTACTGCAGTCTTCATTTGGGAATCAATGTTCTCTTACCAGTCGCAGCAGTTTATACCTGTCATACTTAATCCACTGCATGAAGAAGTGCTAATAACTGTTAAATATTTCCAAGCATAGCTACAAAAATACACGTTTGTCTAACATCTTTCTATGATAGAGGAGGTATATACTATGGCCATCTTCTTGCACTATGTCTTTTAATTTTGTTCAATGTGGTATCAGCTGCTTTAAAGACTGGTGTTTGAAATGTGTGTGCAAACTAATGTATACGTAACTCTGGAGATAACACAAGTGCCTGGCCATATTGTGTGAAAATGCCTTTGAACCTTTCCATTTACACAAATACATGCAAGTACACATGCCCTAAACCAACTGGGGACCTGAAGGGGGTCTTACTCCTTTGTCTTTCCTCATTTTTAAAGGATTTTTTCTCCATTTTTCTTTAAAAGCAGCAACTGAACTGTAGTCCAGGGTTAGTGTCATGGATGAGAGTGTCCTGATTGTGGGTGGGGGTTCCTCAATGTTTGACCCACCCTCTTACATGTCTCAGTTTCTCCCTTCGGGGGTCTAGTACTTCCAAGAGGGCTCAAAATGAGGAGTGGTTAGCTCTTATATGTGTTTCCTGTATGAGCTTTCTTTTCTTTCATTTGTTGGGAGGTTCCCTGTTGGGCCACTTGCATCTCAATGAATTGCCCCAGGCAACTCCCACTCAGAATCCTAGTCATCCAGGGGTGCCTTTCGGCTGGGAGGAGTAAAATGCCCTTTCTCTTTGGAGCTGAGGAACTCAGTCTCTCACTTATCTACAAACAAGACAGTTTGGCTTCCTTTTTCACAAATGCACAGAAAAGCCAACTGAGATTAATTTTACGATGAAAATGCAATGGAGAAGTCCCTTTAGAATGCACCTCCAAATCTAAGTTAGGATCTCAAACAACAATTTCTAGGAAAAGAACCAGCTCAGATTAAACCAAGACCATCAACCAAAAACAGGAGGTCCAGAGCTCAGGAGGACTTATCAGTTCTGCCAAAGGAGAAACTTGGCATCATGAGGGTGGAGTTGGGGAGGTGACCCAAATGGGGCCATGCCGGTACCTGGCACCGAGTTCAGGCTCCTCCTTTGGGGGTCCTGAGTGTTCTCTGAGCTCCATGTCTTGGCACCAATCTTGTCAAAGGAAAAGAAGCCAAACTCTGTAAAATAATTTAAAGAGGTTTATTCTGAGCCAAATTTGAGGAGCATGACCTCGAGCCACACCCAAGAAGCCTTGAGCAAGTGGTCTTGCTGTGGTTGTGTTACAATTTGGTTTTATACATTTGAGGGAGACAGGGGTTACAGGTAAAGTCATAAATCCGTACATGGGGGCCATACATTGGTTTGGCCTGAAAAGGCGGGCCATCTCAAAGTGGGGGCTTACAGGTTATAGGTGGGCTTAAAGATTCTTTGAGTTGCAATTGGTTAAAGATAAGAAGCTTTGTCTGAAGGCTTGGAATGTTTTAAGATAAGGAGATCTGTTAATCAGAGACAAACCACCAGACAGATAGGACATGTATTTGTTGTGTAAATCTAGGACCTGTAGGTTGTTTTGCATAGCCTCAGACCTGTGAATGAATTACAAAGGATATCTCCAAGAAGAGAGGGGGTATGATGAGGTATATCTGACCTCCCTCCCGGTGGCAGGCAATTTAATTTTAGGATATCCCCTCGGCCAGGAGAAGGTCCATTCAGTCAACCAGTGGCAGGGGGGAGCATTTGGGAAAGTCTTATGATTTTATTTTAGCTCGTAAAATAACCGTTTCTAGGAGTATTAGCCTCTGCTTTTAATAAATTGTGAGCAGTTTTTCTCTACCTTCAAGTACCTGACCTAGATATTATCTTATCAAGATAATTTCTTATGCTTCAAGTTGTCTTTATCAATGTATTTGATTATGGGGGAAAATTGAGTCATTTCTGTTAAATGTGTAAGGTGTTTTTTTTCTTTTTAACTATGTGCCTTTGTACTCACTTTTTAAATGTTTTAATTGTTACTCTGGCTAAGTGAATGACATTATTTTATAATGACCTGTGATTCTGTTATAATAAAGTGTTATAAGCTTTTTGAAATCCCGGGAAAAATTCTTTAAAATCATATTCTAAATTAAGTCTTTTGATCTCAAACTAACTTTGGGAACTTCCCAGTTGGGGACTTAGAAACCCTAAAGGATGTATTTTTCACCTTGTAAAAGAGAGATATTAAAACAATTAAACTTGTTTGATATGTTAAATTATATGGGAATAATTGATAAAATTTTAAAAATAAATGATGGTTAATCTTTAAATTATATTCATGTAGATATGTTGCTGGTGGTAGAGTTCTAATTTATAGAAGTCTGATGATCCTGGTGTGATATCATTAGTCATAATTCTAGCTGCTACCTTAAAATGCTGTATGTAATAGAAATAATTAAATTTTCTTGTCAATTCTATCTCTATTATAATGAACTCTTCTCAAATTTCTAAATACAGCTATTCTAAGGTTTTGATATCTACAGTTCTTAATTCTTCTCTAAAAGTATTTGCAGTGTGCTACAGTCCAAAGTTCTTCTAAGGGAAAAGACCCTGACAAGTACTCTTGGATACAGGTTGCTGATAACTTTAAGATCAGTGGACTAAGTAAAAATGTCCAGAACTGTAATAGATAAAATGATGGAATCACGAAACTACTATCTAAGATAAAGTAAAATAAGCATTAATTACACAAGGCTAAATTAACTGATATAAAACAATTATGGGTGTTCACGACTTTCATTGGAAACATAGCTGGTTTATTATTATAATATTTTGTTTTCCAGATTTTAAGAAAACCTTTTTTCTCTCTTAAGCTATCTACACTTTACAATAATTTGGTAAGCAGAATTAAGACACAGTTGTCCCTCAGTATCTGTGGGTAATTGGTTCCAGTATCCTTCATAGATACCAGAGTCCATAGAAGTTCAAGTCTCTTACATAAAATGGTATATTATTTGCAAGTAACCAATGCACACCCTCTTGTGTACTTTAAATCCTGTCTAGATTACTTATAATACCTCATACAATGTCAATGCTGGGTAAATAGTTGTCAGACAATATGCCCTTAGGGAATAATGACAATTTTAAAAGCATGTATATATTCAGTACAGATACAACCATCCACTTTTTTCTTCTATATTTTTTATCCAAAGTTAGTTAAATACACAGATGTGTATTTCATGTGCACCCATGAATATGGAGGACTGACTTTATTTATTTTGCTTGTTCGGTCCAAAATTTAGAAAGCTACTTATGCATATTCTTATTTTTGTGGTCAATAGTTGTTTGCATAAGTTCAATAAGAATCTGCTCTCTTTGTAGCAAGATATGATTGGAAACACTGAATATATTAGCAGGTCTCTGACCAGGATGTCATATATTAAACTATTTATAGGTACTGCAGACAAAGTCTGAAATCGGCCTTTGTTTGGCTTTCTAGCCTCAAGAAGTTTTAAAATCTGAGATCCCTGTGTGGTCAAACACTATTATTTATGCACTTAGGTAAAGAATCAGGTCAAATTTGATACAAGTAAACTTATTTTACAAAGAAATCAGTCTTACTCTGGTTATCACTTGTAGAATTCTAGATGACTACGGGGAGAAAAAATGTTTCTAAATAAAAACCAGAGTATAACAGTTATTATATTGTGCGCTTGTTCAGTTCTTAAGACTTGTGACTGATGTGCGGGCCACTCAAAGAGTTCATCAGAATGCCCAACACCATAACCAGGGACATTCAAAGTGTAAACCAGAATAAAAAGTTGCCAGCTTCATGCTGTGGACAGCTTTTCCCAAAAAACCAGAACCAGACTCCCTGTCATAATGAGACTTTTCCCTCTCTTAATTTTTCCTTGCTTGTGGTTAACTTTTTCACCTGGCAAAGTAATGGTATAGTTAGAATTTCACAATCAGTAGCTTCTGTGAGTACCTTGTCAAAATGTTAAAGCT
>CAUYSK010041930.1:0-13326 GCA_963575035.1 Avahi laniger | reverse complement strand
CTGTCCAATTAATTTCTTTCTATTTTTGGTAGAGACGGGGTCTCGCTCTTGCTCAGGCTGGTCTCGAACTCCTGAGCTCAAACAATCCGCCCGCCTCGGCCTCCCAGAGTGCTAGGATTACAGGAGTGAGCCACCACGCCCGGCCTAGATTTTTTTCTTATAATAGTTTTACAGTATAGCGGAAGTCTGTGAATATTTTTTGATTTGAGTTTTGTCTATATATGTGACTAAGTACTACAGCATATAAAGCTATGAATCTCATTAGAAGATGGCCTGTTGCAGCATTTTACTAGAAACTGGGAATTACTTTTTTTTGTTGTTCTGGGACACGTAGGTCTCTTATTATAACTATCTTGCCTTTAAAATGAAAATTTGCTTACATTTTACATGCACTGTGAAAATTATCATAGGTAATGTTGTTCTCAGAGCCGAGTTTGTTTGGCTGCCCTTCTCTAGGTCTTTATTTGGGTTTCTTCCAAGTCATTATTTACTACGGGAATGTGAGGGGTACATTTTAAGAAAACAAATTTAGATGCCTACAATTTGGAACTCTTCATGACTTTTAAAATGTATACTAGAAAAAAACTAAAGAAAAAATACATAAGATGCTGATCTGTAATTTAGAAATCATAAAAAGAGGTGGTAGGGCATTTTATTGGAGGAGCTAGAAAGGAAATAAATGTAAATTGTGAAATTTTTAGTATTGAAAAACAAAATCAGTATAATAATTACCATCATGGTAGTGAGGCTTCTTTAAGATAGGGGTCAGTACATCTTTTCTGTAATAGGGCAGTTAGTAAATATTTTCATCTTTTTGGACCATACAGTCCAAATGAATACAGTTATTCATTTCTGCTGCTGTAGCATGAAGGCAGTTATAGGAAATATGTAATGAAAAAACTATTGGCTGGCCAGATTTGGTCTGTGGCTACAGTTTGCTGACCCTTGTTTTAAGCATAATCCCCGTTTGGGCACTGTATGTCTTTTGAATAGGACTAATTTGAATAGGAGTAATTTGGAAAAGGGGCTTGACTTCTGAAGGGAAAAGAGAATTAATGTTTTAGGAAAGTCCAGCTTTCGTGTTTTCTGTAGCTAAACATTTTTTCCACATTGTTGTGTTACCTATCTCTAGCAGATAATAAAGTTTTATGAAATCATTTCATTATGTTAATGATTAAACATTTGTATTTAAACTTTTTCTTGGAGTTGGTTTTGATTTCCTAGGATGTCAGTTTTATGATTTTTGTTTCCTCCTGAGGCTTTGAAAGGCAGCCAAGAATATTTCTCAGCTCATAAAACATTTTCACTATGCTATTCTCCAGCTAGCTTTCAATGATCTGTGGAAATAAAGAGCAGAGGCAGTATGGTTAAGAAGAATCCAAAGTCCCTTCACGTGATCTTCAACATTAATTACAGTTGCTATTTCCTCCTATAACAAATAGCAAATTGGACAAGTTTGAATTTCACCTCTTTCTATTTAGAAGTGCTAAAGTGGAGGTGTCAATAATAAGTTTCTAAACATGAATATTTTTATTAAAAATAACGAATTAAGTAGCTTCATTTAGGTGCTACATAATAACAACATAGAATCACAGAATTTTAAAACTGCAAGGACCTATGTAATATATTATCTAATTCAGCTCCCTCATTCATAACTGCCAACAAGAATAAAATCTTCATGGAAGCATTAATGTTTTGATCCTTTTATCTCAGACATCCAGCTGATTGCCTAGCTAAGAAGCACACAGATTTTTTTTTTTTTTTTTTTTTCTTTTGAGACAGAGTCTCACTCTTTTGCCCGGGCTAGAGTGCCGTGGCGTCAGCCTAGCTCACAGCAACCTCAAACTCCTAGGCTCAAGCGATCCTCCTGCCTCAGCCTTCCAAGTAGCTGGGACTACAGGCACGCGCCACCATGCCCGGCTAATTTTTTCTATATGTTTTTAGCTGTCCAATTAATTTCTTTCTGTTTTTGGTAGAGACGGGGTCTCGCTCTTGCTCAGGCTGGTCTCGAACTCCTGAGCTCAAACAATCCGCCCACCTCGGCCTCCCAGAGTGCTAGGATTACAGGCGTGAGCCACCGCGCCCGGCCCACACAGATATTTTTTGAGTAAGGGAATGGAGACTCAGAGAAACTATTAATAGAGATCATGTTCTCTTAACTGATTATGAATAGAGTTCATTATGTTTTAGTGTCACTTGTGAATAAATTTTCTTTTAAAATTTGAGATTTTTAAAATTTTACTCTGAGACTGTCTTACACAATTTTATCACCTGCATTCATGTTCATAGAAGCATCATTATCTTCATGGTAAAGAATCATTTGTAAGCTTGAAATAATTCAGCTCTCAAAGAGCTCTAAAAAAATTAATGAAGTGGTGAGCAATGCTAAAAATATTTAATAGTTTTTGAACACACTACATTTAAAAGTGGGTCTACCTCACAAAACATTGTCAGTTTTGCTAAGCATACAGAAATGATACTCTTTTTAATGTAGCTGTTAGCAACAATAATTAAAAGAGGACACAAGATACCAACAATAATGAAGATCACACTTTTTAGGCCAGTGAGAAAACAGTTTGAAAAAGACTGCTGCCATCCATTATATACTAATTTGTAGAAAGATCATCATGTTATTGTTTGCCCAGAAGGCCATTCAGTCACACATATTTAATTGTAGGAGGATTTAATAGTCCTTTTTTGAGTAAGTAAGAGCCCAAGTCATTAAGTTCCAAATTCTGTGTGCCTGTAAATCATACTTAGACCGTATAAATGATGATCCTGAATCATCAAAGACAAATGCTGTGTAGAATTCCACTCACCCCTCGCCAGAAGCTGAGTTCATTTGGAAAACAAAAAGAAGAGAGTAGAAAAAACAGGTGAAGAAAACTTTTGGTGTGGATCCAAGAAACCAAAGAAATAGGGATTTTCCTCTTGTTGTTTGTTTCCTGAGCCAAGCTTTTCTGCGTCTGAGCACCTAATCTTATAGTATGTAATTGAAAATATTTTGTCTGTTTTAGGGGGACTTACTTTTAAAAAAATTTAAATTATAAAAATACCCAAAAAGTATAAAAATATCCATGTCTGGAAGTTTTATTCAAAATAAATCATTTCTTGATGACTGCAAGGAGCCAGTTATTACATTTGAACAGCTGATGAACAGTTTAGACTAAAATGTTAAGTACTCTAATTATAAATGTATAACAATCCCCTGCTAATATATCTTGTAGAAACAAAATGTCTTTTAAGAGTATATTTATTAAAGGCTGATTGTTATGGGTATGCCTAATAGTTATGAAGGACTTCAGAGGAGCAGTTCTTATCTTAGTATTAGATTGGTGGTTTTCATGGCAGAATTTAAGGAAGTTTGATGCTTTCTACCATGTTATTAGGTCATTAAATATGAAATGTCTGATTTCATATCAAAAGTGTAGTTTATTATATCTCAAACAAGAAGCAGCACTATTAATCAAAGTATGTGTTTAAAGTATCGACACACTTTTGCCATCTTAACAGTAGCTTGTTTATGCTAGCAATGAAGAAGCCTGGAGAGGGCCTGGCGATGAAATCACAAAAGGCATTTTCCGCAGCTTGTTGCAAATTGAATATTTTTCCTTGCAAGACGTGGTCCAAAGCTTGGAAGAAGTGATAGTCCGTTGGTACAAGGTCTGGTGAATATGGTGAATGACAAGAGAGTTTCCAAGTCCAGCCTCTGTAGTTTGAGCAGCATTGTTTGTGCAGCATATGGTTAAATGTTGTCTTGCAAGAGGATTGGCCTGTCTCTGTTGATCAGTCTTGGCTGCTTAATTGCAAGCATCTTCATCATTTTGTCCAATTGGTTGTAGCAGACATCCACTGTAATCGATTGACCAGGTTTCTTGAAGCTATAGTGGATAATACCAGTGCTGGACCACCAAACAGACACCATTAGCTTTTTTTGATGAACATTCGGTTTGGGATTGTGTTTTGAATAACAGTCCTTTATCAGATGTGTCTTTTGCAAATACTTTCTCCTGCTCTGTTGCTTATCTTCTCATTCTCTTGACATTGTCTTTCATGGAGCAGAAGGTTTTAATTTTAAAATAATGTCCAGCTTATCAATTGTTTATTTTGTGGTGTCATTATCTAAAAAGTACTCTGCATACCCAAGGTCATCTAGGTTTTTTCTAGTTATCTTCTAGATACTGTATAGCTTTGTGTTTTACATTCAGGTCTGTGATCTGTTCGGAGTCAATTTTTGCATAACCTGTAAAGGCTGTGTTTAGAATCACTTTTTTGCATGTGGATGTCCAGCGTTCCAGTGTTTGTTAAAAGACCGTCTTTGCTCCTATGTCAAAGATCAATTAACTGTGTTTATGTGGGTATATTTGTGGGCTCTCTGTTCTGTTCTGTTGATCACTTTGTCTATTTTTTCACCAATACTACATTGCCTCAATTTTATAGTAAGTCTTAAAGTTGGGTAGTGTCAGTCTGCTGTCTATGTTGTTGTTCTTCTATATTGAATTTGCTATTCTGAATCTTTTGACTCTCCATATAAATGTTAGACTCATTTTGTCAATATCCACAAAATAACTTGCTGGGGTTTTGATTGGGATTGCATTGAATCCGTAGATCAAATTGAGAAGTATTGACATCTGGACGTGAACATGGAATATCTCTGCTATTTATTTAGTTCTCCTCTGATTTTTTTTATCAAAGTTTTTTTAATCACATAGTGTTTCTCAAAAACATAAATCTCATTATGTCATGTCCCTATTTGAAACGTACGTTAACTTTAGCATAACATCCAAGCTCCATAATTTGGATAACAAGATCTTTGTTATTCAGCCTTGGTTTATTTCTCTATGCTAATCTTTTACATGTTCATCTTACTGCTATACTGAGCCATTCTATAGTTTTTTCAGGTTTTGTTTTCTGTATTCCTCCCCCTCCCTTACCATTTACCTGTCTGGTGCCCACGGTCTTCTCTGGGATACTCTACCTTGACTCTCTGAAGACCTATCCATGCTGCCTTCCTTAATGCTTTGTAGTGTAGAATCACAACTAATTAGCAAAGTAGATAGAATTAAAGGCCTCATATATAATTTATCAGCCACCTGTAATATTTAATATGCTTATAGTAATTATGAAAGTAGCTCCTAGAGCTTTTGCTGATAGTGTTTATATTTGACGGTTAAACTCCCATGTGGAAAAGTTACATCATGGAGGATTTATTTATCCTTCATTTATATAGAATAGAATAGAATCCATTTATTTAAAATGTTCAAAGTTTAATCGTAGAGTCCGATAAGTAGCAGATTAGCTATTCGCAGAAATTAATGGTCGCCAAGACAATTCTCATTGACTTCCCAGGTACTCCTTGGTCCCGTATATTTTTAACACTGGAAAGGACCATTTAAAATTGACATTGTAATTTATGTAAGAACCTCATGTGCATTTGATTAGTTTGAGTTAGAGGCTACTCCTATTGATATACAAAGTCAAAATTTTGAACTTAATAATGTCTATTGAGGTCAAAATACTGCTATTTAGGGATCCTAATTGCCTTACTATTAAATATATTACATGATGACTACACTGAGGTGCTCTTGCTCTGTCACAGGTGCTAAGACAAAGGTATGGGGTGTCCCTTCTATCTTTCCCCCATCCTAAGTGCATTTTATTGAATTTACATGTTTAATACACGTGTTATTTAACTCTGTACTCAGCCACTCAGATGTTTATTGTATGTTTCTCAGTTCTCAATAGGTCTTAGGAAATCCAAGCTATTGCTAATTGTTGTTTTGGGGTTTTTGATTGTGTGTTATCAGGATTTTGTTCATTACTAGGATATGTTGATTTTACTTCTTAAAAATCTATATTGAGGTATTTTTTGTGGCCAAAGGAAATGAGCTTAAATTAAAGGGTAATGTGTTTAGTATTGGCTTTGTAATTGATCTGGTATGTTAACCAAAGGAAAAACATAACACTCTTTCTTTGCCTGTTTCTTCAGAAATGAGGACTGTGGTGACTACCTATCTGCTGATGTATTTAAAGAGTATTTGTAATATTTAAACATATTAAGAAACATCAGAAATATCCCTTCTGCTATTGGTGTGTAGTGAGGTTTTTGTTTCACGCAGATGTTAAGCTTCATGTGAGGAATGGATTTGTATCTCACTCAAGTTTTTTAATTTCCAGTTTCTGTCAATATATTTGCCACGTAGAATGTAAGCACTGGTTAAGTTAAACAATTGTCTGTGTATTTGATGAGCTTTTTAAAATAATCTTACATCTTGCTTTTTGGTGCTTTTATATCTGACATTCGTTTAACATTTCAGTTTTCGAAAGAAAATGAACATGTTGGATGATGGAGGAGAAGAAATAACTTGATTACAGTTAGTTTTCGATATAATAGTTCCATAAGTAATAAATTCTTAACATGCACTTTATGTTTTGAAATAGACATAATTTTTCATGTTATAGAATATAGAACCTTTAAAAAATAATAGATATAGTATTTGGGGATAAGTAATCAGATTTTTTAAAATCGTATTTTTAAAAATCAGTTCTTTAGGTGCTGGGAATGTAGCCGACCGTGTTTTGGCTCAGCTCTTAACAGAAATGGATGGGATTGAACAGCTAAAGGATGTGACAATTTTGGCAGCTACTAACCGCCCGGATAGGATAGACAAGGTAAGAAAGAACGCATTGTGGACATTGTAAAATCTAGAACTGGATCATTTTATTTTATCAGCTCTCTTTCTTTCTTTCTTTTTTTTCTTTTTGTCAAATTATTTTCTAACCAGTTTTTCATTTAGAGGATATTGAAGGATGTGAAGCAGGTTTTTAACTTACGAATATGCAGCAAGAGGCAATAAGTGCCTAGCATTCATTGCAAGCCAGTTCCCCAAGGTTCTGGAAAGCTTCCCTGGATGGTTGGAGTCTTGACTGCATGTGCCCACTTGCACTGCAGCTGAGGGACTCTGGAAAGCAGCCGTCCTGGGGTGATTCAGCTCATTGGGCTAACATGTTGGAGAACATCCTGTTTCTGATGGGGGACTAGAAAAGAGCCTGGTCTGTTCCAGCCATTTCCTCCCTGTCTCAGGATGTCGCATTCCCAGCATATTCTACAGTTATTCTTGAGAACTGCAGAAGGAGAAAACTGGGTTGGTCCAAGACCAGCCAGAGACCACTCTTGCAAACTAAAGAAAAATGGAGAGAGTAAAGAAAAGCTTTTATTTATGTTTTTATTGCTTATGATTTAGTATTAATGAAACTATTTCATAATTCTTCAATGTCCCCTCCCCATTATTGTATCATACTTTCAGCATATTTCTCTAAAGAATTGAAGTTTTGAAATTCTTTTGTTTGTTTCATCTAATTTATTCTTCTTGAAGTTTTCCATGTTTTCGTCTACATTAAATTTCTAGCTATTTAGTACTAGTTTAGACCTAAGTTGTCATCAACATGATAACTTCTAGAAGTCTTGTCCTAACCATTTCTTTCAGAGAAATTAGAGTAAAAATAACAATGGATTCTATTTTCCTAAGAAGTTACTTAGGCCATGACATTAAATTAAGTAGTATAGGTGTAAAATCAATCCTTTTAAACAATTACTACCACTTTTTTCCCAGGTCATAGTTTAATAAAGAAGTTCACTAATTTAAGTACCTCATTTATATGTAATATATAATTTTTATAAGAATTTAAATTGAGAGTAAAAATTTTCTCTCAGAATGAACCAAGGCAATAATGCTAACTTTTTTGTTTCTTGAAGTAAGATTTAAGGCTTACAACAAACTTCTCTGCATTTTTATAGATCAAGCTGTATGACTTGGCCTGGTTAGTGCTGTTCTCTTTTTTCTTGGTGTATAACAAATTACCACAAATATAGCAGCTTCACACAACATCTATCTATTAGCTCACATTTCTGTAGGTTAAAATATGGGCATAGCATGATTGGTTTGTCTGCTCAGTGTCGATCTAAAGGCTGAAAACACCGTGTTAGCTGAACTGCATTCTCATCAGGAACTCAAGTTCTTCTAAACTCACATGGTTGTGTCAGAATTCACTTCCTTGTGATTGTAGGGCAGAGGACTGAAGACTGAATTTCCTTACTTGATGTCAGCTAGGAGCCACTCACAGCGTCTAGAGATTATCTACATCCGTTGCCACACAGTGCCCTCCGCCTTCAAAGACAGCAATGGAGAATCTCCATTACATTTCATCCCTGTCATGTTTCGAATTTTCTTTGCTAAGAAAACCTCAGTCCCTTTTAAAGGCTCATCTGGTCAGGTTAGGCTTATTGAGGTAAAATCTCTGCACCTTTTAAAGTCAACTGATTCAGGACTCATTTGGAAAAGCTTTCCACAGTAGCGCCTAGATTAGCATTTGATTGAGTAAGTGGGAGAAGGTGTGTGTCCATCAGGGGACCTGAATTTGGAGCTGCCTTAGAATGCTGCCTACCATAGTGCTCTTCAGTGTCTTTCCTCTACCCCTACCTAAATTCTTTTCTGGGCACGAAGAACAGTTTCTTTTTCTCTCTCTAGCTTATCCTTGCCTGTCATATGATTGGCTACAATCCAGCTCTTTTCAAATGTCCTTTGCTCTGCAGAATCTGTTCCTTTTACAGATGACAACATTTATCTGCCTTGCTGTGTCCAAACAAATCTTTCTTCAAACTATACATAATAATAAATCTCTTTTAAAATAGAAAAGGATAAGTCAATTTAAATTCCTTTTTTAAAGAATGCATTTTTTTTCATGTTTCTTATGTATGTGATACTTTGTGGTCTGATATTCAATACAGTGGAATTGTTGACTTACAATCTGTTTTGCTTACTTTGCCCTTGTAAGGCCTAAATTGAACTCCAACTGTTGGGTGTCACAGTAAGGTGTAATCTATTCTCACCCAACACCTGGTGCAATGGACCTTGAGAAATTTATAAGATAAAGCTAGAGATTAGAAGTTATTCTTGGACCACCTTAAGGTTTTAAACCAAATGAAATTTTTCAAGCTCATCCTAGAATTAGTCAAAATCCCAAGGTAATGGGAGATGACTTCCATTTTCTTTAGGATACTTTAGCCTGCAAACATCGTGGATCCCTTGGAAAAAATGTTTAACCAATTTTGAGCAGAACTTGTTTCCAAAAGTGGGAGGTTGAAGGGATGGAAGTGGTTTTTCTCTTTTACATTTGAAGTTTTTTTGTATTGTTTTTATGTGTTTCTTGCCTTACAATAATACTTGCCTTTAAAAGGTAGATGCTGTGTTCCATTAACAACAACTCATAAATATAAATCTCAGAGTTTGAAAAATAAAAACAACTTGCCAAAATTTTAGTTGTATTTTTGATCCTTTATAAAATGTAACTTTTAATGCCTCAGTTTTAAAAAAAGCTAATTTTCCCAAAAAAATGTTTTAAATGTCAATATTGTTACAAACTAACACCTCTTGACTAACTAAATTTTGCTTCCAGAGGCTTCAGAGAAAAGCGCAGACATAGACAAACATATATATGTATGTTTGTGTATGTGTGTATACACACATATGTATATGTCATACATACATTTTATATACAAACTTTGATTACTTTTTGGAAAGTAGAAATCCAATTTTTTTAAACCACCTAATATTGGAGGAGCACATTTAAGATACTGAAAATGTTTGCTAATTAGATACAAAGAATTATTTTCATTAGGTTAGAGGGTGGCTAATAGTCTTTAGTATTCAAATTTTTCAAAATTTATAATATTTAATTTGCAATAGATAAAATAATACAATCATTGAAGCAAAACAAAATTGATAAATATTTTTAAAAAGTATTTTTAAGTAGTGTAAAAATGGTTTCAAGGTCATAAAATTAAATGCTGTGCTTTCAAGTATAGCTTCGAATTTACTACACAGAACCATAGCCTAAATGGGCTACGTATATTCTGTAGTTGCGCAAAAAAAAAACCTGTTTCAAATATTTAATGATAATTGTAAAAAATAATTTAATAGTTAATCAATTTCTATTTCAGGTAGAATTCCATGTGAAACATGAATTTTTTTTGTAACTGTACTTTTGTTACTTCTCAGATGATATATCCTATATCAAAAGTCTGTTTCCTTCTGAAGTTCTCTAAAGTTTATTAAATAAAGCTATATATGGTAAAATAAAAAAAATCTATTTCCTTTCCAGATATTTTTTTCTCTAAAGAACTATTATAGAGCATTATTTGCATATTATTTAATAGTACTATAAAAAAGGTTTCTGCACTTGTACAATTAAAACATGGTATTCAAAATGTGCCATGAATATGTTGGTAGGAACAAAACAGTCTTAAGACAATTAAAAAGCAACATCCTGTTATGAAATGAATATAGTTTTTACCACCCTTTGGTGTCTAGAGGAAACTGTAGTAAGAAGAAAAGAGGTGACAAAGAATTAAGGTAAATTTCATGTGTTGATCCTGAAAGGTAGAGATTTTTTTAGGCTGAAACTAGGAAAAAAAAGACCATTCTAGTGTCAAAAATATATACATTTAGCCTAATTTTGGCTATACCGAATCAAGGTATTTGGTCTTTAAATTAGCTAGCATACTTTACAATCATTTTGTCTGTTAAACTGCAACCTCTATGTCATTATGACCTTACATTAGTATGTTAGAATAGAGAGAATTCTTGGACTGTCAGAGGAGTGAAATTGATATCATTATGTTACTTATATGTTTTGCATATTTATTGTCTTTTTCGCACAGTGTTTCAGATTCATGTAGTCTGGGGAGACTAAAGCTGAAGTTTCTTGAGGTTTCTGGTGATTCAGCAAAGGAAATGAGACACATAGCTGAAGAATCTCACACTATTCTACTCCCTGGATATGTCAGCATTTACATATCCAACTCATTAGCTATGATGTTGTACACTAGGCTGAGGGGAATAATTGCTTGTGGTCTGGTGGCATCCCAAAGTCTCCATAGGCCTCTTACATCCCTCCTGCTTATATTAATATATGAGTGAAGAGAGGCTGAAGTTGCATCCTCAAGTGTCCAATTTGCATAAGAATGATAGGATGTGATAGGGCAGATGAAGATAATGAGATTATGTGATATCAAGTGGGCTCACTGTCTTTAGATTGATGATGGTCTGGATTTCCTTAGTGTCAGGAGACTTCAGAACAGTAAGAAACTAATTTATTATTGATGCCCAAATAATAGTTAAATGCCCGAACTCTTGGAGTGTATATTGTTCTTTATTAGGCTGTTGCTATGTGGCCCCTTTTGAAGAGTCCAGTCCATGACATTTCATGTATTTGTCTTGAATCTTAAGAAAAAAATGATGTCATCTTTCCCAGGTGTTAAACAAGCCTCAAAATAGTCTTAATTTTGTGAATATTTTTGAGTTTGGTCCCCTTGGGTACTATGTAATAGGCTTTCAATAATAGTTACTAAATTATATGTATTGTCCTTAGTCTATAAACCTAGTTTTCTTATAATAGTAAATTTTTAGAATTTAGAAAATTCTACTCTAAGCTATCTGTGGAAAAGATTGTCCAATTGAGGAGAATTTTCTAAGTTATGTAGAGGTATTGAGTAATGTAGAGTTCATTATTCTAACATGTGTTTGACTAATGGAAGTGATAAACTGGCACTTATTTTCCTTCCAGTTTTTCTGAAAGAGGAAACATGTTTCATGGGTTAAATAAGACATAACATTTTTCTTACATGTTGCAAATTAAAAGGTTTTTTTGTTGTTTTTTCAGGTTTGTGTTTTTTATTTTGAGATGGGATCTCACTATTTTTTCCAGACTGTAGTGTAGTGGCTATTCACAGGCATAAATTTATAGCACACTACATCTCCAAACTCTTAGGCTCAAGTGATCTCCTGCCTCAATCTCCCAAGTAGCTAGGACAAGAGACTATAGGAATGTGACACAGCACCCAGCTTAAAAAGTTGGTTTTATAGATAGTTTTGTAACATGGGGAAAATTTAATTAGCAATGTTTAGAAATGTCCATCAAAAAAAAGCTAAATATATATAGCTTCCAATTTTCAAATGACTTGTATTCCAAAAATACCTCCAAAAGACAGGCTGCAAGTGTTCGTGGATGATTTCTCTCCTATTCTAATATTGTTCTCAGCTAAGTCAGAAATAAAAAAAAACAAGCTGTATGGCCCAATAGACATTTAAAAGTTTAAATGAATCATAATTCTTAACTTTCCTGAAAGCAGTTAAGGAAAGGATGCCAATTAATCTTTAATATTGTTAATTAAAATGATGTGAAGCATCTTTGGTGAGCTGTAGTGTTATCAGAGCTGAAAGTCTTCAATGGTCATTTTCCAATTTCAGCTTTACCATCTTTTCACAAGACTCTCATAAGTGTTTTTGTTATTGTTCCTGGATTTTGTCTGTTTTTTAAAACTGCAGGTGTTTTCACTTCTATGGCAGCAGCTTACAAATTTCAGCTTGGGCATGGAGGATTAGGAGAGATGAGAGAAGAGAGATTGGTCAGGGGTTGTATGCATATGTGGGTCTTCATTTAAATATTTATAAGATAAAGATTTTCTGTCCCAAGGATCAATCAGCAAACTGTGGCCTATGAGCCAGATGTGGCCCACTACCTGTTTTTATACATCCCATGATCTGATAATAGTTTTTCCATATTTAAATGGTTGGAAAATAATTTTAAAGTAATAAATTTTGACATGTGAAAATTATTTGAAGTTCAACTTTCAGTCTCCATAAATAAAGCTTTATAGGAACACAGCATGCTAATTTCTTTATGTGTTATCTGTGACTGCTTTTGCACTGCTGTAGTAGAGTTGAGTAGTCGCAGTAGAGATTAATGGCATGTAAAGCCTAAATTATTTATCATCTGGACCTTTGAAAACAAAGTTTGCCAACCATTGATTTGTCCTCCTAAGCTTTTAGAGGTTTGGTAGTCTTTAATGTGTGTTCATACATAATCCGCAAAGTTTTTCTTTTCTTTTTTTAAACAAAATGTTTATTCATTTATCTATTTTAATTGACAAATAAAAATTAGATATTTTTATGAGGTGCAACATGATGTTTTGAGATACACACACACACATTGTGGAATGGCTAAATCAAGCTAATTAGCATATGTATTACCTCACATACTTACCATTTTTTGTGGTTAAGACACTTAAAATCAACTCTCCTAGCAATTTTCAAGTAAACAATATGTTGTTAACTATAGTCACCATACTGTACAATAGATCTCTTGAACTTATGCTTCTTGTCAAACTGAAATATTGTATCCTTTGACCAACATCTTCCCAATCTGGAGCTCCCAAGCTCCAGCCTCTGGGTAAGCACCATTCTATTTTCTACTTTTATGAGTTCA
>CAUYSK010041927.1:0-10811 GCA_963575035.1 Avahi laniger | reverse complement strand
TGAGCTCAGGAGTTCGAGACCAGCCTGAGCAAGAGCAAGACCCCATCTCTACCAAAAATAGAAAGAAATTAATTGGACAGCTAAAAATATATATAGAAAAAATTAGCCGGGCATGGTGGTGCATGCCTGTAGTCCCAGCTACTTGGGAGGCTGAGGCGGAAGGATTGCTTGAGCCCAGTCCCAGCTACTCAGGAGGCTGAGGCGGAAGGATTGCTTGAGCCCAGGAGTTTGAGGTTGCTGTGAGCTAGGCTGACACCAGGGCACTCGCCCCAGGCAAGAGAGTGAGACTCTGTCTCAAAAAAAATTGTAAGTTTCTTAAGAATAAAATACTGTCATCTTTATATCCTCATTTTGCTTTGTATATAATTGTGTTCAATGACCATATGTGAAATGTATGAAGTATTCATTAGCCAATCAGAACTAGTAGTGTGGCCTTGGGCACAATCACTCAAAAATTGCATTCTGGCTGGTAGTAAAGGTAGTAAATTACCTCAATTGATTCTTCATAGTCCATTGTAGATCAAACTCCTTGTTCTACCCTTTCCCTCCTTCTCACTACTGCACTTGATAAGTCTTAAAAAATTTTTCAAAAAAGTGAAAATTAAAAAAATTACATCCTCAAATAATTAAGTTACAGTGAATAGTGAGTGGTATATTAAAGGGAAGAGTAAAAAGACTTCCAAAAGAAATGCTGGTAATGAGTGGCCAAATGGACTCATTTTGTAAGAAACCTCAGACTTTTTTAGGATTAGTTCTCAGAACCACCTCTTTTTCCCATTCCTTTCCTGGCTGGCTGTCCCTTTAAACATGCCCATTTTTTACATAACCTGTAGCCCAGTTAATTACTTGAGAAAGTGATTAATGGTGGATGCTTGGAGTATTAGCAAACCACATGCCATGAGTTAATATTCTTTCTGTCTTTGAATTACACAGAAGTAATGAAGCGAAATTACATAAAGATATTTGTGTGTGAAGAAGCCTTTAAACATATTTTTCTTCATATTTTAGAATTGAAACTTAATGAACAATATTTCTTTCAACATTTCTTTGTTTAGAATAAAATATAGTGTAAAAATTAAAGTTCACTAAAAATGCTTGTTAGCTTCTCTTATAAATGAAGTTAAATTACTTAAAGATAACATGTCCCTCATATTTTCCTTATGAGATTTGTCTGATTATTCATTCATTCATCTCTTGACAGTTTATGTATAGTTTTGTTTGTGCACTGTTGAGTAAATTGTTCCGTTTACTAAGATTTGCTTCTCTTCGTCACAGAATACCTTTTTGGACTACCTAATGTTTCTATTAGTTAGTATGTCTTATAAAATTGCACATAAATTTGGATTATTCCAAACTACTAAGGAATTTATGAAAGATGATCACCTACATGAGTTTTTTCTTTCATCTCTGCCATTTTCACACAAAGCAAAAATAAGTCAGGTTAGCAAAACAATCTGTTTTTTTTTTTAATCAGTTATTTGGTTAAATTTATCAGTAATTAACTGCTTTTCTTTCATAGACCCTAAATTAATTATATTTTGCTTTTCTTTTTTTTTTGCCATGATACATTTATCTAATGTATATTTATTGAACATAGATTCTAACCCCTTGGAGCTTACAGTCTAGTAGGAAAGAGAATAATTAAATAATCAGAAACTTAGATAAGTCAACCTAGAAAAGTACAGGTTGTTGTGAAATTGACCTGATCTGTTTTGGATGTCAAAGGACGTCCTTCTTGATGACCCTTTTATTGCCTGATTATCATGCTGTGGTTATTTGCTGTCTCTCCCACCCTCATCCCTGGCATGTGTAAACTCCTCAAGGGAAGGAAGGTTTATTTTCTTTCTAGTGCCTAGTCGATATCAGATATTTTAATTATAAATATTTATTGAGTTAATGAACATGTATGAATAAACAAATTATAAATTATTCATAGGAAATAAACTTTCAACTTTAAAAAACTGTGTTATAATATCCTGAAATACTACAGAAGTATTTTTAAATTTTTTTTTTGGTTTTAGGATTTACAGGGTCATCATCAAATTTACAGCAAATTTCCAGTTTTGACACCATACTCACAAATACCTTATCAGAAGACTCAGTAATAGTTGTTGGAAAAGGTATTTCAAAGTTATTTAGCTTTTTAGTTGTATGTATTCTTCACACATAAGTAAAGCATATTGATAAAGAATAAAGAATGTGATTCAAGGGTTAAATAGAACTTCTTAAAAATTATTAAGTTGAAAGAATTAGAAATGAATGCTTACCTTCACATTTTTCTACCCTCTAGTGAAACACAATAATTTCTTGTTATTTTCAGAGATGTATTATGTGACAACTGCAGTTCAGTTACTTCTAAAACAGTTTTAGGATAGTTAACATAGGTTTAGCATAGTTTAAATTCAAATGGTAGTCCTTATTTATCAGCTTAATAGTCAATATAATTAATATAATTTTATACTCCATACAAAGTCTAGATGAAGTAAAAATTAACCTATTATATATTTTAGAAGGGTTGGGGGACCTTTGAACAATATATGTGCAAATATCTTTTAAAGCTGATTTCTTTTTTAATTAAAAAACTAGAATGCTGTGGTATACATTGAGGGTGTACATCTTATTTTTGTTCAATATAATGAAATAGAATAAAATTCTTGAAATCCTTTTTAACTTTTTTGCTTGATAAGTCTCATTAGGTGAATTTAAGGGCCTCCTTAGATTAGCTCCAGCTTGCTCTTACAGACTTGTATTCTGTTATTCCTTTATTTGCCTTGTGCCCAACTAAACTGATTTATTACTCCACATACATGCTTTATACTTGTTCATATCTCTGTATAAACATCCCTATCTCATAGGATTTCCTTCTCTCCTGCCTTACTTATGTATACAAATCCCTCCTGTCTTCAAATTTCAGCTCAAATCTTTGCCCCTTTAAACCAGCTTAAAAACCCAGCTCACACCAACATTTCCTTCCTATGAACTCAGCACTTACAATATGCAGTTCTTACTTGATGTTATCATGAACTGCCTTTTGGCACCTCTTATTATTGTCCTGTTAAAGTATTCGTCCTGTTAGGATATTTGTTTTTATATTTTATAATTATTTAGTATGTCTTTCTCACTAACTGTATTGTTTACCTCTTGAAAGCAAGAGCCTTGTCTTAAACTTTGTTATCCAGAATGCCATCACATAAATGCTTAATGACTATTTGATGGTTGGTTGATTTTAGGTGTATTTGGAAGTCCAAATTCAGCACCAGCAACCTGCAACCAATCAGTGATATCTTCTGTGGAAAATGGGGATGCATTTTTAATAAAACAAAGTTTTGAACCGCCATCAGGGATTTATGGAAGAGCAGTCCAGCAAAGTGTTCCATCGTATCTTGATGTTGAGAATGAAAAAGATGTAAGGTTATTTGCTAATTATTAGAATGAATTTAAACTTATAATATGTCATTGTTTTGTGTATATCAGATGTGGGGTGGTGAAAGTATTTCAATTAAAATTTTTAAAATCTTGGTATAATTGAAATTTTTCATCCTTAATCATTAAAATAATATTCTCCTGACTAAATAAATGCATTCTCATTCTGGTGATAAAGTATCTAGCATACTTTATACTATACATGTACTTTATATACATATATGTATATGTATATGTATATATTCAATAATTTTCTAGGATTCACTCAAGTAGTAACAAATTAATATCCTCAGACACAAATTTAGTTGGATATTAGAAGTATGTAATTCTAGTAGATTTTAGGATTCCTTGAATTAGGACTAAGAAAGATATAATTTATTTTTCATAGACATTTAATGTACGTATATACAGTTAGGTGAAGATATTTTAAATGTCAGACTCTCTGAATACTTTCAGATATTTCAATTTTTTCATGCAGACTAAAGTTTCTATTTCAAAATCTACCTATGACAAGATGAGACAAAAGAGAAAAGAAGAAAAAGAACTTTTTGACATTAAAGGCTGTGAAAAGAAGGAACAGAATCCCTGGGAACAAATGAAACATACAGGAACTGAGAAAATGGCATCTGAAAGTAAGTGGAATTTAAGTTTTGGTGTAGTTTTTTTTTTTTTTTCCTAGTAACATTCTAAAGCTGGTGAAATATGGTTTAACTAAGGTCGATATATGACTAAGAGTGGAATATGTTGACCTATAACACTAAAATTTGCAAGACCCAGTAGCTTCTATTATAATTATATATGACTATTATAATTCATTCTCATAAAAAGAAAAATGATTATTTTTCTCCTTTCTAGATTTAAACAATTTTGGAGATGAGGTGGAGATATCAAAAAATGAGAGTTCCCCTTTAGAAAACATTGCTTTAAGCCCTCCATTAAAAGGGGGGTCCAGTTTAAAACAATAACCATCTTTAGTATTTTCAGATTCAAGTAAGTCATTTATTTAAATGCAAAGAGTAAAGTCACAAATGCTTGTTAAGCTGAAGACACTACATGTGGTTCAGTGCCTTTGTGATAGAAAGACTACTAAACTAGGAGTCAATAGACAGACCTGACTTCTTAAGTATTAGTTCTGCCTTTAATTAGCTATGTGACCTGGAAACAGGCCTCAGTTTTCTGCCCCAATAAATATCGAAATTATCTCAAAGGTTCAGATTATCTCAAGGATTCTTTCTGTACTCCCTGCAAATAGTCCTGTTTTGCCTAAGGAGTGGTGTCCATTTTAAAGCTATGGTAACTGAGATGGTGAAATTGGTTGTATTAGATCATGACCTAGAAAAGTCCTTGCATTTATCATTTATTCAGCCTGTCATTGAGTACCTACTATGTTCTGTGCTTGACCAAGAGTGGCTTTATGTTTCCTGTGCTGTTTTAAAACATTGAATAGATCTTAAGTATAGTAGCAACTAGGAAAAATCACAGGTTGAAATAAAAATGTATGTGAAATATAATGAACATTAAGTATTATTAATTTTTATTTTTGTTAAATATTATTATTAAGGAATAAAATATGTAAACTGTAAACATTCTTAAATTTATGTTGCATCTGAAACCTAGATACCAACAAAATACCCAAAAAGTTTAGAAAAAAATAAATACTATAAATGTAGTTTGGGATAATATCCTTCTCTTAGAGATAAAAAGAAAAGAGATTTAAACCAAATTAATGTCTGAGGTTTTTCCTAGCTTTTATTTCTTTTATAATGCAATAAACATAGAAAACTTTTTAAAATTCTGTATTCTCAAAGCTAATCATTGTTGAGCGTGCCTGATGAGAAGTGTTTGCCTGTAAAATTTCTAGCTAAACATGGCGTTAGAACTCGTTAAATGTAGGCATTTGTGAAAGTTAAGCCTATTAGCATTCTCAAGTAATTTTATAAATTATCTGAGATAATGTCTTAAAATCTAAGGAGAGAAGAACCCACAAAATTTCTTACCTAACTTAGCCAGTATTAAGAGTAGATCTAGAAGTACAAATAGTAGCAAATAGTACAAATGGTAATAAATCATAAATTTTTGGGTCTTCAAGCTTACTAGAGACATCAACTAATTTTGTGAGTTTTGCCTGTAATTTTTGCCTAATCTTTATAGTATAAGGACAGTGCTTCCTTGAAGTCACACTTGTGTTATTTGAAAATAAGAATATATTTACAAAATTTTTATGTCGATCAACCCAAAATATAAATGTTTAACTCTACTTATAGTTATGAACATGTTGGCAGAAATAATTTCAGGTAGGAAAATTCTAACTAAGTATGTCTCCATTTAAGAAGTTTCTGTCCATTACATAACTGCTACTCAAAGTATGGTCCATAGACTGGATGAACTGTTTATTACTCATCTATGACAAAAATAAATACAAAAAGTATTCGTCTTTTAGAAACTGTTTTAACAATAGACACTGCCACAGTGCTTTTATTGTATCTAAAAAAGTATCCACCTGCAACACAATGGATGGAAGTTTAACAGAAAAAAAACACTTAGTTTGGAACAGCACTGCTGTAGATATTCTGTACACCTTTTTTTCCAGAATATTATTTTTTAGGTGAAAACAAAGTAAAGATAAGTGATGGTATTTCATACTTGTATAACCTCAGGGTTGATAATTTGGTGTTTATCTGCATCTCTTCCTAATGAGTTATTCTTTTGTGAGAATGGAAGTGGATTAAATATAGGAAGGGAATTTTTAAGGTTTCAGCATCGGTTTCATCTGTAATGTAGAAATAATAATAACCATTACATAGAGTTGGGATCATACTGCTTCTTTTACTTTTAGCTATTAAAATAAAGCTAGGCTTTGTTATGACTCATGACTGAAGAACCATTTCTATTAAATGTAATTTATTAAATTGAATGAATTAAATTAGGTAATGTAAATGAAGCATTTAGCACAATGCCAGGCAAGATAATAAATGATAGTAGTGCTATTTTGTATTTCCTATTCTTTCAGGACTGTGATATTCCAAAGCTGGAGGATTTTATTTTTATGTCTGTCTATCTATATTAGTCTTATATATAAAGCCTAATGAAGGTATATCTGAACCATCAAAAAAAATGAAATAGGTCTATTTATTATATTCTATAATTGGCACATCATCTTCCTCATATATGATTTACTCTAACAAAAACTGGTACTGATTTATTACTGCAGTAATCTAAAGCATCATGTTTATCTTTTCACATATCTTTTCTTGTTAGGTATGTGATAAATTTTTTGGAAGCAAGGATTCTGTCTTAGACCTTTTTATATAAAATCATAGGTGATAGTGGACCTCAATATAAGTCCTGCTTCTGCCACTCATTACCACTGGAACCTCACACAAATTTTTTAGCTTTTGTAAAACTCAGTTATTTTCTCAGCTGCAAAATAAAAATAATCAGAGTGTCTACCTCAGTTGTGTTGAGATAGTTAAAAGCAGTATAGTTTGTAAAGCATTTATTACAAGATGTGGTACGAAGTTTTTAATTAATACCTGTTGCCTTTGGATTTTAAATGAGTGAGAGAAGCATCTGGATATGTAATTAGTATGCAACATCAAATGAAATTTCTTTTTTTTTTTGAGACAAAGTCTCACTCTGTTGCCCGGCTTAGAGTGCCGTGGCATCAGCCTACCTCACAGCAACCTCAAACTCCTGGGCTCAAGCGATCCTCCTGCCTTAGCCTCCTGGGTAGCTGGGACTACAGGCACGCGCCACTGTGCCCAACTAATTTTTTCTATTTTTAGTTGTTTGGCTAATTTCTTTCTATTTATAGTAGAGATGGAGTCTTGCTCTTGCTCAGGCTGGTCTCGAACTCCTGAGCTCAAGGAATCCTCCCGCCTCAGCCTCCCGAAATTTCTTATATTTGTGATTTCATATAACATTTTCTCATAAATAACATGGTGAATAATCTTTGATAATAGTCATTTTCTAGTGCCTAAAATTTTCTTTTTAAAACTATCTCTTAACATGGGAAAAAAACAGTAAATCTTTACCCACTTACAAAGGCCCAGTCTATTTGATCCTTTTCTTTCTAACACCTCCACTGCACATATCTTGCATTGTGTAGTGCTCTTGGGGCATGACTCTGAGCAGGGATGATGATTAGTTTCCCCAACATCTAGGCTAGTGCCTTATGCTTAGTAAATGCTTAGTAAATGTCTGATTATGGAAGAAACATTGTTCTTCTTACTACATGTGGTCTTAGGATTTGTGATAGATCATTCTATACCAACAGAGAAAATCAGTTAGAATTCTATATGCATATACCACGAAGCTTCATTTTCCAATTGTCAGCTATATAGTAAAACAGGTATATATTCACATTGTTTTTACAAAGTAGGATCATACTACTTTTTTTAGCTATTAAAATAGAGCTAGGCTGTGTTATGATTCATGACTGAAAAACCATTTATATTAAATGTAATTTATTAATAATTTTATATATAAAAAGTAAAGTTTTAAATAAATTTGGTTTCTTTTTTTTTCTTTGATCAACTTACATGATTTTTTATTTCAAGATGAGCTAATGTTTCCTAAAATCAAGTATTTTCCCTTACTTCTCACTGTTTGGAAAATGGTTTAATGTGCTTGATTATACTAGCATTTTCTAGCATTTGAATTCATGAAGGGAAATCTTACATGTGATTTGTTTTAAAGGACATGTAAATTTTTTATGTTTAGTAGACAGTTTAATTTTTCCCTATAACTTTTTTCTATTTTTTGAAGGTATAATTTACATACAGTAAAATTTACCCCTTTTTATTTACAGTTCTTTGAGTTTTGACAGACCTGTTGTTAACCATTCCCATTATCAAGTTCCATCCCCCAAATTCCTTCATGCCCCCCCTTTTTTTTTAATTTCAGGGTATTATGAGGTTACAAACATTATGGTTACACTTTATGTCTTTTCCTCACCCAAGCGAGGGTTAAAGGCATGCCCTTCCCCTCTACAATGCTCCCTGTGTCCTTGAGTTGCGGGTTTACCACCTCCCCAAATCCCCCTAAACCCTGGAGAGTATTACTGCCATGTGATCACCCTAGTGTTGATCAGTTAGTACCAATTTGATGGAATAAGTTTGGTTTCTGAGTATGAAAATTTTCTTGAAGATTAAACTAATAGTACTAGTTTATATAAGAAATATTCATAACATTGTTGCGAGAATACTACTTTAGTCCTTTTTCTGTGGGGGGAGGACAGCATCTCACTCTGTCACCTGGGCTAGAATGCAGTGGTATCATCATAGCTACTGCAACCTCAAACTCCTGGACTCAAGCGATCCTCCTGCCTCAACCTCCCAAGCAGCTGGGACTACAGGTACGCACCACCACACCCAGCTAATTTTTTTATTTTATTATAGCGATGAGGGTCTCAGTTGTGCTCAGGCTGGTCTTGAACTCCTGGCCTTAAGTGATCCTCCCACTCAGTCCTCCCAAAGTGTAAGGATTATAGGCATGAGCCAACATGCCTGGTCTGTTTGTGTCTTTTGTATTGAGGTTCTCTTATGCTTTTTTTACTATGTTTTGTTTTAGATGAAGCATCTCCTGGAACTACTTCACAGTATAAAGAAAGGATGCCTTCTGTCACTCATAGTCCAGAAATAATGGATTTATCAGAACTACGGCCATTTTCCAAACCAGAAATAGCACTAATAGAAGCCCTGAGACTTCTAGCTGATGAAGATTGGTAAGTTCACCAAGTTTAACTTAAAACCAAGTTGAGTTCCAAAAGTTTTCTGTAAATTTTTTATTAAAAATCTTGAAACACATTTCCTATTAAAATAGTCTTAGAAATGATTATTTTAGTACTTAGGCATTGGAGTCTTTTCCACTTATTAATGTAGATGAACTCTGGCCCTAGTAGTATTGTATTACCAGTTATATTATAATTTACGTACCAAGAAGACCTAGTTTAGCTTTATTATGGATTATATAAACCCCTTGGTATTGGAATATAAATTTCACCATTTCTCAAAGGATTTCTCCGCAAAATGTAACCTGTAACAATCCTGGAAATCCTTGTCTGCTCCTACTATAGCTACAACAACTACCCAGCAAGCTCAGCCAATAACTTCAGGGGAACAAAAAGACAGGACAACATGCATCCCATTTGTTTCAGCTTGAGGACTCACTTACTCACTGCCTTTGTCTCATGTCTTTCCCTATTCATTCAGTATCTCCCTTGATCTCCGTTCTATACCTCTTCTTCAGTTTTGCCTCTTTGCTAGAGCGTATGGATCAACTTTAAAATGTGCTAGGCCAGGCAAGGTGGCTCATGCCTGTAATCCTAACACTCTGGGAGGCCAAGGCAGGAGTATCACTTGAGGTTAGGAATTCGAGACCAGCCTGAGCAAGAGCAAGCTCAAAACCCCATCTCCACTAAAAATAGAAAAATTTAACTGGGTGTGGTGGTGTACGCCTGTAGTCCCAGCTACTTGGGAGACTGAGGCAGGAGGATCTCTTGAGCCTGGGAGTTTGAGGTTGTAGTGAGCTATGATGATACCACTGGTCTCTACCCAGGACAACAGAGCAAGGCCCTGTCTCAAAACAAAAACAACAACAAAATCTAAAGTAAAATGTGCAATGTCTGACATTCAATAAAGAATTACTAGACATGCAAAGTAGCAGGAAAATATAAACTACAGTGAGAAGAAAAAGCAAACAATTGAAACCAATCCAAAAATGACACAGATGACAGAAATAGTAGACAAAGACATTATAACTCTATTCCATGCATTAAAGAAGCTAGAGGAAAGACTGAGCAAATAAAGATAAGTAAAATATTTAAGAAACCCAGATCTAATATGTATTGATGCAGGCTATAATGTCTGAGATCAGAAATACACTGGGTGGCATAACAGAAGATTAGACATTATAGAAGAAAGTATTAGTGAATCTGAAGACATAGCCATGGAAACTATCTAAAAAACACTGAAAAAAAAAAAACCAAGAAATCAGTGAATTGTGGGATAATTTCAAGCAGCCTAATATACGGGAGTTACCAGACACAAAGGGGAACAGAAAAGAATATTTGAAGAAAACAGTGGACAAAATTTATCCAAATTTGATGAAAGCTATTAACCCATAGATCCAAGAAGCTCAGTGAACATCAAGCATAAGCAGTATGATAAAAACTATATCAAGGACGCCGGGTGCAGTGGCTCACGCCTGTAATCCTGGCACTCTGGGAGGCCGAGTCGGGCGGATTGTTTGAGCTCAGGAGTTCGAGACCAGCCTGAGCAAGAGCAAGACCCCGTCTCTACCAAAAATAGAAAGAAATTAATTGGACAGCTAAAAATATATAGAAAAAATTAGCCGGGCATGGTGGTGCATACCTGTAGTCCCAGCTA
>CAUYSK010041925.1:0-22083 GCA_963575035.1 Avahi laniger | reverse complement strand
CCCCAGCGCTTTCAGCCTCCGCAGGCGTCCTCCCCTTACATCCAAGGAGGCACTCGGAATTCACCGCCCCAAGAAACGGCTTGGCCAAGTGACCTTAGGTCCCAGAAGGGGAGAACTCACTTCCAGAGTTTCCAGGCTAGGGGAAGGGAGCCATTCTCGGAGGCAGTCGAGACACCAGTGTGCTCTGCCATTGTCTCCTTTGTGTCTCCCTCGCCCAGTATTACGCCGGTCCCGAAATAGCTCTCGCTTCTACTGGCCCACCCTGAGCATTCCCAGTTGCCAGCGGTAGGTTCCAGGTTAGAGTTCTCTACTCCGTAATCACCTCCCCTTTCAGGACCCGCTGGGTGCCAGAGACCCGCTTCCTGAGTCCTAACTGCCTCCGGGATATATTCCTGGCACGGAGCTCCGGGAAGTTCAATATGCTTCCCGCTCGAGTCTCCTCTCCACCGAGTCCCGCGTTTCCAGACCCAATTCTACATCCACTTCACACAAGCCCCTGCCTCTCAGAGGGCTTGTAAGTCAGTGGGGAAGCTAGACTGTCCCATGCGGGACTTGTCCCGGTGCACTTACTGACCAGGCTGGCGCCGCCGTCGCACGCTCCACTCTCTATTGTCTGTCCGCACTTTCCGGATTTTGTATTCCTATCTCCTGTTATTCTTTTTCCTGATTTGTGCATCCGCCGCTGAATCTCCACCGATTCCCCTCGCTGTTTTTGTGGGAGAGCGATCCGATCATGTGTAGCAGACCAGGATCTACGTCTCCCTCTCTGGAAGCAGGAATGCGGGAGGCTACCCTAACTCCGCCATTTTTCCCTGGGATATATTCTTATTGTGGATCCTTTCTGAGATCTCAAATAAAAGGTCAAGGTGCTTACCAAGGCTTCTTCACTGTAGCTTGGATGCATACTCTAGCATATTGCAGCATTGAATGAGCCTGGTATTTTCACTCAGGCCTCAGCCATGCGTCAGTTCCTCTCTTCTGGGACCTGCAGGGTCTCATTCTTCACATGTGTAGCCAGTGTTTGACAAGGTCTTGTGGGGAAATACACAGGCTTCTCAGTACCCTCCACTCTGTAGCTTCTTGCCATCTGGTAAGCTGCCTCCAAATCTTAGCCATTTCAGAAGCCCTCTTCTCTAATCTCTGATTCTTCATCTCAGCAAGATTGTTTACTCTTCTTGGTCTCCATCTTCCAGCAGCATGGACAGGAATGTACCTCCAGACATAGAGCATGCGCAAACGTACCCTGCTTCTGTGTCTCTCGTGTTTTAAAAGTCACAGGACTGAGCTGCCTATGGTCCATTTCTTGGAAACAACTGCTTCGTGTGTTTTGTCCACTTTCATGATTATTTACATCAGGTGGGCAAGTCTTATATAGTTACATCACCATGGCAAGAAGCTAGAGAACTAAAGTTCTTATTTTTTCTCTGATAATTATTACAGTATCCTGTTCTTTAATGGGCAAAATATGTTCTCTTATTTTTCTGGAAGTATTAATGATTGTTTGCTTGTTTATTTAACTCCTTACATTTTCTTTCTTTCCTTGGTATTTCTTTCTACTTTTTTTCATAAATTATTTTTGTCTCTGAACTCATGTTAAGAGGCTGCCTCAAATATATAGACAAGAATCATTCAAAGAAGCTATTGGAAACTTCTTTGCAAGGGTGGAAGTTGTTCAGTGATCTAACTCAACAGAAAGTGATTGGGGAATTGGCTGCTTACTGGGGAACTTACAGATATCAGTAGGTGTAGGGCTAATTTAAACCTTAGTAATTATCTCAGGGAGGATTTCCTTAAAACTGTTAATGTAGAAAGAAGCATGAGCTGCTGTGTTTTTGAGGCCACCATGTTTTACATCTCTGTTCACGCAGCTTAGCTTCTACCACACCTAATACTGGGGGTTATAAGCTTGGAATGTCAGTGTTCTGGGAAGTGAGTGAGAAGGGGAGACTGGGGTTTTCCGTACTGAATTCAAATTTTCACTTATTTTTCCCATTTTTCAATACTGTGTTTTACTTTTGCAATCAGCCATGACTGGTATATCCTCTTGTGTTTAAATTTTCCAGAGAACAAACTCCTCATTTTTGGCAAATGTTGAGGAGATGTAGTCATGTGAGCTAGGGGTAGAGGCCTGGGGTGTGGGGCACCTTATACAAATTTTCAACCATTTTCTTTATATTCAACTCAACCTTATTCCCCAGGCACCAGAGATACTACTTCCAAGGCACTGTATCATGCAGGGAGGTGAATCATCTTTCTTACTGAATTTCCTCTGAAGGAAAGTTTCCATCTTCTGTGTACTGCTACACCAATAACTATTCAAGTATCTCTGTCTCATCTACCAAAATTGTGAGGTCAATTCAGGTGGACTGTTGCCTCTTTTTTAACAGTTTTTAAACAACTTTTTATAGATATTTTACTGGGATTCAAGAAGGCACGGCAGTGAATATGTGTGCTCAATCTAGCAGGTTCAGCAAGAAAAATATTTCTTTTGAGTAAAATGAAAGTAAGACTGTGAGACAGAGAAGAACATAATCAAAGGATAGCCCTTTTAAATTTTTATTTAAGCTCACTCTTCTAACAATGTATTGGTCCTACACTCACTCCTCCATGTATTAGAACCTGGTTATGCCTTTGTCTTGCTTCGATATCTCTTGCCTTTCATTTTATGTCTATAGAACTGAAGCAAGAAGAAGCCGTTTGCTTCCAACGACCTTACTTAAGTGAACACATTGTATTCACAGAGCAGCAAGGAGAGAAAAAGTGAACATGTGTGATAGGAACCGAGGTCACTTTCCCTGTACATTAGTTCAGGCTCCCTCCAATTTGCAGAGACATGTTAGTGGCAGCCCTGCTGTTTCCAAACATGAAAACACAACTTGCAGGGCTCTCTCCTGCTTTTCCTGACTTTATTTCAAAAAAATAAACCCATTTGGAAACACACTGAAAGCAATGTTCTTCCTCCCTCATTACAGCTTCATCAACATGTCGGCATTCTGGGACTGCCCTGCCTGCCTCTGCCTTCTCTGCCAGAGCATCTCACAGCCAATTAAATCCACTGTAGCTCAGCTCTGAGGCCTCGTCCTTGCTCCCTTATTGCCTTTCAATAGCTTGAAATCTACTCAGCTGAAAAACAAAGCCAATAATCAGGCAGGAATCATCACTGGAGTGAGAAATTATTGAAGAACTTTGTGCAATGCTGAGACCTGCCTCACTGGAACATGGCCCTAGAAGTAAAATGAGCCTTTTTAGCACCCACTGGAGACTAGTCATGACTTCCTATGCTTGGGTGCTCCATTTGTGTTTCAAACATAAGGACTCGAGAGTGACATTTAGCTGCTGCTCAGGGATTCATTCTGTCTCTTGTCATTTCATGCCAGCGTTGTTTAAATGTTTGTCTCAGTATCTGAGATGAAAACGAATAATCAAGCCTAAAATGTGAGACTCAGTGGTGACATCTGAAGTCAGCTGTCAGCTTTTGGCTCTCGGTCCCCTCACCCGTCAGTTCTGCTCCTCTGCGAGTCCCAGGTTAACTGTATTCACATATCCACATGATGCTCCAAATATCCAAGGCTCCTTCACCCCAGTGTCCTTCCCAGACCACCTGGAGAATGTCAGAGGTGGAAGGGATGGTAGAGATCATCAGTCTAAGTTGTTCGTTTGACAGAATTAAATAAAACACATGAAATTACTTAGATAGCACAGCAAGTCTATGCTTTGGCTAAGGTAGCATTTATTCCACTTGCGCAGCGCTGGGTCTTGGATGAGGTAAGTGAGACACTCAGGTGTGAAATGTAATCAGGATAACTAATGGTTTAGTGCAATATTCTTAAAAAGCAAAATTAATACAAAACATTCTTCGATGAACAAAATATCATCATTTTAAATAATAACAGGTATCAACAGGTCCAGGATTAGGGAGAAGCAAGTGATGCAATGCTGTTCAAGAACAGGGTTGAGCCCCGTCTTTACTTAAAATTTTGATATTTTTTCCTCATGGATATTTTTTGCATTTTTATTTTTAAAATACTGCATTAAAATATTATTTAATCTAGATTACCGAGATTTTTGGCATCCCCTTCAATTTTGTTCCTGATTTGAGTGCTTTACTCACTTCACGTTAGTTCCAGCTCTTTTTCTGATTCTCAAATCTGTTCTCTGCATGAGCCCATTTTACCTGCCACGACCCCGTCTGTCTTCTCACTTGGAATCTCTCAATTCTTCCTTCATTGGTCTGGCAACTTTCACCCTTCCCATTGAACCCTGAGCTGCTCACTTATTTGGACCTTGCTTATGCAGGTTTCCACATGGGCTGATCACTTACTCGCTGACCCCCAGCTCTCTCGGATCCAGGACTCTTTCTGCTTTTCTCGTCATAGCTGTAGATGAGCTCGAAAACTCCAAACTCCATTGTAGTGTCACCACAGGAAGAAAAATAAGATTGTTAATTGTAAAAGCTGTCATCTTTCTGCTGAGCTATGCTAATTGAGGCGATGGGGTAAAGAAACAGAAAACTAAACGTGGAAAGTAAAATGTGTGTTACAAATGCATCTGTTCTATATTAAATTTTAGTCTCTTTTGGATAAATGCAATTTCCCAGCACAGTTCTGATACGTTGTAGCTCTAAGGCCTGTTTCTGGGCTCCTTTTCTGTGGGTTGCATTATTTTGACTTGCCTCTTTGGATGTTCCAAAATTTTGATGATTTAATAACAATGGTTAACTTACAAATTAAAGACCTTGTGAAATCATTTTTGCCCATTGCCCTACACTTCATTCTTCATATTTAGCATTACTTTAGATAATACAGCTGTGTACCATGTGGCATTTGAAGAATAAATTTTTTAAATAGTTAATCTACCACTTACCTCATTGTGATAATTTCTGTTTTAACAATGTTTACTTTAGGAATTAAGGATATTTTTGTAGACGGCAGTTTTCCTTCATGTACTCTCTGTGTGTGAGTGTGTCTGTGTGTGTGTGTGTGTGTGTGTGTGTGTGTGTGTGTGTGTGTGATTATTTGGCTTGGAGAGGGAGTGACCAACTGTGCCAAACAAAGGATGATGATGGTTATATAAGATGAGCACCTTCTATTGCAACTGAGTAATAACAGGTGTGAAAAGTCCTTTACATTGCAAATTTTTTTACTGTTAATTCAATTTGAATTAACTTTTTTGTCTTCTCCCTTGTCCCCCAAGGACTCATGTCAAAGTCCATTGGAAAAAGATCAAAAGGGAGTCAAGAAGTCTGCTCAACAAATTTCCTTAGATACTAATTAAACAGGCTCAGGCTTGGGGCCTAGGGACAAAGTACAAAGTGTAAGATTAATGAGAGAGGAAGGCTTTTCAGAAGGTATTGGTTAGGATATTGGTTGAGCTGCTTTCATGGAGCTTAAATAACAACAGATTAAACAAGAAAGAAAGTATCCCAGCTGCCTGTATTCCCCAAGGGTAGGGTGGCTTTGTTCCGTATTCTTCAGGGGACCCATATTCCTTTGGTTATACTATTATGTCTTCATCTTAGGAAATTCTGCTCAAAATACAGTCCATCAACTCTTTATTACTGGTCTGCAATTAGATAAAGAACTTGCATTAGTCTGTAAAACAATTATATAACTAAGTACACTGCTTTGTCTAGCTGATTATTTTTCTTAGCCAGACTTTCTCAGTGAAGAAACCAGTATTTTGAATTATGCTATGGTGCAAATAAGAATTTGGTTGCAGTAAGGATCTGGAAACTAAATTTATAACATGAAAAGAAAAATCTTATGCCCTGCAACTTTGAATAATACTACTGGAAGTATTGTCTATATCTTCATGCTTGAAGCTGGCTCACCACCACAATCTCTGTGTCCTAGTCTATGAAAGAAAAAAAAAAGAAGATGTTTATGGCAAATAGCTTTCTTCTAAGGAGATACCCCAGAAGTGTCTCTATTACCTTTGATCACAATTCCTTAGCCATAATTTAATGACACTGCAACACGCAGAAGCAAGGAAAATACAGTCACTATCTAGGTGTTATGCGCCCAGCCAAAACTTAAGAATTCCAATACGAAAAGCAAGAAAGGTAAATGGATATTGAGGACAATTTGCAGTCTCTGACATACCACATTTTACACTCTTACTTTTGGGACATAAAGTGGCTAAAACCAGTAAGGGTCTGGGAACCAAGTTTATAACATGAAAAGAAAAATTAATAGGTACAACAGAAAAAAAAAAACAATGTCAGTTTTTGGGAAATTAAGAAGGAGTAATAAATAGCATCTCTCTTTACTCTTCTGAAGTTCTAAATCATCTGAAAAATAAGCCAAATTAAGGCAAATGAAAGGCCATGTATCAACTTTATTACTGAAAAAGAATACATTGGAGAATGTGGCTTTATTTGCAATCAAATGCTTTTTCAATAAAGAGCTTCAAAATAAGAAGAGTCACCCATCCAGTGAGAGGTATGGCTGGACTGCTAAAGGCAGTGTCCCATACACACCTGACCCACCCACCCCCCATTTACTCCCTCACCCTGTACAGTGCTTTTCCTATTATGCTTATTGAAGGACAGAACAATCAAGGGTGCATGATCTCTGAAGACAAGATCATTCTCAAAAGAGAAAGGAAGAAACTGAGCTGAGCTCACTCTTTGTATTCCTTCTCAGTTTTCCAATGAAATCAGCCACCTCCTCTTCTTTGGAGAAGAATGCTTGAGAGGCAGGAAGAATGTCAGCAGTGCTACACTAACAAAACTTCCTCTGCCTGGAAGGAAACATCAGAAGTGGAGAAGATGCATTCCTCACCTGACATGTCCCCCGGCTTTTTGTCCTCTTACGTATTGTACTGGGCCTAAGCATTAAGCTGATGACCAACCTGTAGTATCACTATCTCCCTCCTGCATATGGACCAGGCATCTCTCAGGATAGCCTTATTTTCACTGTCATGAAGATATTTTCAGAGTATTAATCATTACTTTCTTTGATATTATTCTGGAACCACTAGTGGATAGTGTAGGTATTGACCCCAGAGGGCTCTAAAATTGATCCAAACAATGCATTGATTTCATTTCAAATGATTTTTTTCCTCCTCTAATTTATTCAGGTTTTTTTGTTCAGCATAGTCAATCATAGGTTCTTCAAAGAGACCAAATGATGGTATTACAATATTATAATAATAAAATGCCAAGATAGAAGTGATACAAATTTAGATACAGATGTTTCTCAAAATAGGAGGAAAACCAGAGGTCAAAATATAACTCTCTTTGTAGGTTAAAATTCAATGACTTTAAATTTCAAAGGAATCACATTTGAAAATCAAATTCTTTGGCCACCTTTATCATTCCCTCTCCAAATTCATATTCAGCTTAACCTCAGCCAGGGGGATTATCCATGCCTGGTTGGAGTTAGGATTCATTCCTTCAGTAGCTGAAGTTCAAGAAGGCTTCCACAGGAATGGTTGTGAGTCCTCCAGGACATTAAAAACTTTATTTGTTCAATACTAACCTTTTATAAGCCTCTATTTTGAAAAATACAAAGAGGTAACAGGACATAGATGATCATCACAGCACTGGCCCATATCCAAGAAATTTTGAAAATGATTCAGTCCCCAGCCCATAGAGGTTATCCCAGATAAAATGATGTGCTTAATGTTGCCAAGGCTTACAGCAGGGATTTGGTGTAATCTACATGAAAAAGAGAAGATGGAGAAAAACTTTTTGTTTCAGTCTAGAGACAATGCTAGTCATCTGGTACTTTGCCCAAAATTCATGACCTGTGCTTTGTAAACTCAACCTGGAGGTCAATCTTGGCATTATTGATTTACTGTATGAGAGGCAGGGAAATCACCAAGACAAACTGTCTCCTCTCTTATATGTAGCATTTGAGGCATTGTCGCTTTCTCGAGAAGTTAGAAATACACATTCACAGCAGCCCCTGTCATAAAGGAAATGCCTTTTTTTTTTTCAACTGGTACATTGGGAATTGCCATTTCTCCTTTCCCTTTGAGCCCTGTGTTTCCAACCCCTAGTGCTGAAAGGGGTATGGACTATGTCTACTGACACAGCATCAAAACACCTCTGCATGCAAATATTTTCAGATCTGGCCCACTGCTCTCGTGGTATGAAATTGCTTAGGCCTAAAACCCTCTTCCTAGGGAGGAGAGGGGCTCTACCTCATATGAAATTAACCAATCCTGACCCTCATTTTCTGAGGCCACATCATCTGCCTGAGGTCCCTATAGCCTATAACTTTGCTGTAACTGGTGCCTCTGTGGAAGTCTGAGTGCCCTTCCTCTCTGTGTTTGCTGAACTTGAGGCCTAAAACCTGTTCTGAGGTTCTTTGCCTGCACCTTTCCTGGGCCTAAAGTCTGTGCATTTCCTGTGTTGCTGAGGCCCACAACTCACACCTTTGCTGAGTACTTGCTTTTTCTCTAAATAAGCAGACCATGCACTGTTTTCTTAAGATATAGCACATTTCGTTGCCTCTATAAAAGAATAAGGCACTTGCTTGAGGTCAAAGCTTCCTTAAACTGTGGTAGGCCTAACTCCATCTGTCCCTTTAAAACAGTTTAAAGTGAACCAAACAACTATAAAATCCAGCTGCATGTTTCCTGGAGGCCACTGAAATTACTTGCCTTGGGCATGTGAGAATTTCCGGGTAATTTGCATGTGTTTTTCCCCAAACCAAATTTAATTATCTACCTCCCAATTATTCTGACCAACATACTAGATTAAAACATGTCTTTATATTAATTCTCTTCATCTCCACCCTATCCCATCAGGGTGAAGACTGCCCCTGTAAACCCTAAAGCATGAAGGAGTTGAGCAGAGCATGTGAGCAGTTTGCTCTCAAGGGAAAAGTAAATGAACAGGAACAGGGAACATGTGATCAATCCCTCTCCCAAATTCAGTAATCACTGAAAAGTGAGAGTGTGAAGATAGGCCAGGGGTGTCAGTGGTGTTCCCTCTTTATGTTGGCAATATCCAGAATGGAGAGTTATCATTCTCCTCTAAACACAGTCTGCCCTTCTCATGCACAGTGATCCTCCACTTTTCTTTATTGTGACATGTTAACAGATGATGTTTACCTGAGATCTTGAAATTGACTAATAGTTGTGGCACAATTGCAAAAGGCTGTGGGTTTTGCACACTTCTGATCCTCTAGTCCAGTAGATCTAAACTGGTGGTAATTATGCCTCCTCCTAGAGAAGATTTGAACATGTCTGGAGACAGTGTTGGTTGTCACAACCTGGGGGGATGCTAGTGGGTAGAGGGCAGGGGCGCTGCTAAATATCCCACAATGTGCAGAACGATCCCATACAACAAAGACCTATCTGGCCCAAAATGTTAACAATGCTGAGGTTGAGAAACTATTGTAGATATAACTCCAATTGTTTGTTCCCAAGTCAAGGGAACATACTGGAATGCAAGGGAGTGAGATAGCTGTTAATATATGGATAGCCTTGAAACTTCCCTGAACTTTTTTTTAGTAAAATAAATCATTTACAAATTTTGGTGATCTGCTCTGCTATGATGTATTTTCTGTAATCTGAATTAGTCCATGTCTGATTGTAAATAGAAGAATGATGCCAGGAAAAATATGGAACTAATATTTTTTCACATGTGATCCTTTTTTTTCCTAGCCCGTTAGCATTTTATAGCTCCAAGTGGCCATAGCAGAATCCAGAAGGAGGAGGAATAAAATACTGTACACAGGACCTATTTCTCATTGATTTATTGGTTGCAAAATGGACCCAATTCTCCATCACCGCCTATCCTGTATTCATACCCTTTTGTTATGTCTTTTTGCACTTTGTTGCTCCTACCATAATGAACTGAAATCTATTTCTATATTCCTTGAATCTGAAATGACTTTGTGACTTGTTTTAGCCAATCATCAGGGGCAGAAGTATTTATGTACCAATTCCAAGCCTAGGTATCAAGAGACCTTGCACAATGCCATTTCTATGCAGCTTTGAGCCCTCAGCCTGAAGGTAGGAATCTTAACCCTAAGGCCCATTTGATGATTGGTGGGGTGTGCATGACAGTGATCTTGCCAATAGCCTAAAGTGCAGATCTAGGTTCCAAAGAAGGAGGGGGTGTTTCTATCATTTTATTGTATTCTCTAGGGCACAAATTACAGGCCTGTGGTGAAATATAATTACAATTCTCTACTGCTGCATTTGTGGTATAAACAAATTCCTCTCTAATCAATTTATGGAAACAAACATAAAAAGCAAATAAGCAGGTTTTCTAAAAAGGGGGTATTAAACAGATTTGCATATATCATTTACTCTGGCAGAGCAGAATTGTAGCCTTGTCTTTACAAATAAGGCAAATGCATGCCCTGCTCGAGAATAATGATCCTTATTGAAGCTAGTCCCATTTGTCTTGACATCCAAAATCCTTTTTCATATCTATTTTTCTGCCAGCATGTTTCCATCTCTCAGAAAAACAATGTTGCCTAAATTCTCCAAGTTAATAAGGTCAAAGACACAGCTACTTTCTCTGCTCTCTACTTCCTTCCTTCACAAAACACATTCAAGACCGGAAATAAGAGACTACAGTAGTCGGTGTATCACGAAAGTGGTGAGCGCCTGGCTCCCCGAGGTGTATTTTCTCGGATTACTAGGAGCAACATTCACAGTGGGAAGAGGGGAACAGGTGTGAAAGACGGAGGTCAGAGGCCTTCTTAGTTTGAATCTCCTTAAAAGCAGAGTCTAACAAATGTTTGTAAGTGTAAATGCTCCTCGATTCAAGATGGGGTGATACCCAGATAATCTGTCATAAGTTGAAAATATGTAAGTTAAAAATGTATCTAATACACCTAACCTTCTGAAAATTGTGGTTTAGCCTAGCCTACCTTATACATGCTCAGAACACTTTACATTGGCCTACAGTCGGGCAAAATCATCTGACGGCACAGTGCACTGTGGAGCATGGGTTGTTTGCCCTTGTGAGGTGTGTGGCTGACAGGGAGCTGCAGCTCACTGCCACTGCCTGGCGGCAGGAGACAGGATCGCACCGTATATCTCTAGCCCAGGACAAGATCAAAATTCGAAATTTGAAGCATGGTTTTTACTGAATGCATATCAATTTCACAACACCATAAAGTCGAAAAATATTAAGTCCCACCATTGTAAGTCTGGGACTATTTGTACTTTATTTGGGAAATGATTCCAGGAAAGAGCAATGCGTGTCAAGGCTCAGAACACAATACCCCAGAATGTGGTGCCTTGGCATGCTGGGTACTTTGGACTGAAGGAGTCTAGGGAAGCCTCAGAATAAAGATCACTCTGACATTCTCCTGCTCCTCTTTCTCCCTCTCCCTATTACCCCCCATGCATTCCAAGAACTCCTCTCCCCACATCAGATCACAGAAGGTAAAACTCCTCTTCCTCAAAGCAAGCCGTAAAACCTAGAAAGGGCTCTCTCTGATCTACCTTTCCTGAAAGCAGATCATAAGACCCTCATTCCAGAGGGCTCCTGGCCCATAGCCACAGGAAAGGAATGTTGCACAGAAAGGCCAAGGAGAAGCTGAACAAATAGGTCTTGATGAGTTCCCCTCAGTTTATTACCATGAGATCATACTCTTTTTGTCCAATTATGCTTCTCCACAACTATCCACTGTTTTCATTCTTTCATCAGACTGCATAATAACACAAAGTTTTCCTGGGTTTTTGGGTCCTTATTTCTGAAAGCTCTCATGCCACATAAAACTTTGTTGAATAAACTTGTTATGCTTTTCTCTTGTTAATCTGTCTCTTGTTACAGGAGTGTCGTCCGTGATGGGTGATGGGTGAGGAAAAGGTATTACCTTTTCATACAAGTGTCAGGAGGGAGAAGCACGGAGCGGCGAAAGCCAATTCAAAGATGTGTTATTAAGTTGTCTACTACCGCAGGCAAAGGAAGCTTGATCCTGGAGGGGAACTTCTGAGAAAACTATGACATGAATCTCAGAACTGACTGCCTAAGGGATAAAGGAGGAATCGATCTGTGGTGGTGAAAAAGTAATATCTTTTCCTCACCCATCATGAGGTCCATGACTGACCCCCTATAACAGGAGACAGATTAACGAGAGAAAGGCAAAGCAAAATCAGTTAACAAAGTTTTGTGTGACATGAGAGCCTTCATAAATGAAGACTGAAAGACTCCAGAGAAAACCATGTGTTTTTATGCTTAGGTTCGATGAAGAAAGGACTGTCCTTTAGAAATGTGATTGTACAAAAAAGGAGGTATGGCAAGGCCTGTTTTATCGAATTCTTCTTGGCCTCTCTGCAGCATTCCTTCCTTCCAAGGATGGGGCAGGACTCCTTTGGAATGACGGTCTCAAGACTACTTTCAGGCAACGTAGATCAGAAAATTCTTTCATGACTGTGCTTCACACAGAAAAGTGGGGGGAATGTCAGAGTGACCTTCTTGCTCCTGTGGCTTTTTTAATTTCCAAGATGCCATATTTTGGGGTAACATGTTCTGAACCCCAGCAGCTTATGGATCAGTTCCCAGACCCCACTGATCAAGGCGGGAGCATAGGGGTTAATTTCCCTGCCCTTTGATTTCCACAGGCATCTGGTGCAATGGCATCTGAGAGACCGTGGGGCAGGAGTGAGAGGCCACGGTGCCGCGGTCCCAGCCTGTGCTGCGAAGGTCGCTACAGCAGAGGCTAGTGCAGAGGTGGAGCCTGGAGGGTTGAAGCTGGCACACGAGAGTTCTCCAGTGCAGGTGCCTACAGAACATTTTTTCCTCCGTCATAATTTTTTGATTCTATCTTATGCTCTACGTAATTTTACAATAACATAATAACTACCATTTATCTGCTATTTGCCAAATGTTGTTGGAGGTACCTTTGCAAAATGTTCTCATTTTATTCTTTATAACAGTCCTTTATGATAACTTTGCACATGAGGAAACATTTTGACAAAAGTTAAATAATTTGCCTGCATTTACAAGGCACACATATGCTTGCATTTTTAAAAATTTTTTCATTAGTTTAGAAAATATATTACCCTTACTCTACTGTAGAATGGGGGCTTTTAAACAGTTTTGGTCCAGTCTTAACTACATTTATAGACATAAAAAACTAAAGCAAGAGTTTTTTTATAAAATGGTATTTCCTCTATTAACATATGTTGTACTTTAGTATTTTCTATTCTGTTCTATTTGTTTATGCGTATATATGTGTGTGTACTCTAGTGTGTTTGCTACACACTAAATTGATTTCATGACTCACCAATGAGTTATGAAGCATGAACCCCCAGTGTTAAAACAGTGACCTACATAACGAATATTTCATAGAAAATATTCACTTTCAGATGACCGGGGTCATCTGAAGCCTCATGAATCCTTTAGTTCAATGGATGATTGACTGACAGATTGTAGATAGACCAATTGCTAGCTAGATGGTAGATATAACATAAGAGCTAAATGCTGTGCTTATTTTATTAATTTATTTATATTTAGCTGAGAGTTAACTACAGCCTTTATATAAAAGCTTTAGTCTTTGTTTAAAAAAGAGAGTCTACAAGATAAATTATGTCATCTGTTTTGTGTTTTTTTTTTTTTTTTTTTTTTTAACAGAAGCTGAGATTTTTACAAATGCCCTAGCTTGGAACTAGAGATCAAATATATATGTATATCCTGTATAATTTTGATTTGCTGTATTAAAAAATAAGAAAAAAGAGTAAGAAGAGGGTAAAATAACTGAAAGTGTGGAAGAGTGTGCCCATGTGGTTTTTTATTTTGTTTGTTTTGTTTTGTTTTGTTTTGTTTTGAGACAGGGCCTTGCTCTGTTGCCCAGGCTAGAGTACAATGGTCTCATCATAGCTCACTGCAATCTTAAACTCCTGGGCTCAGGTGTTCCTCCTACCTCAGCCTCCTGAGTAGCCGGGACTGCAGATGAGCCCCACCATGCTAATTTTTCTATTTTTTGTAGAGACGGGCGGCCTTGCCCATACTGAACTCCTGGCCCCAAGCATCCTCCCATCTCGGCCTCCCAGACTGCTAGGATGACAGGTAGGAGCCACCACACCTCACCCCAAGGTGGATTTTGATAGACTTCCTCAGGTAGCCAATGGGGCGCCCATGGGCCAGTGGACACCTCTGCATCTGCTGCTGCTCTTCAGCTCCCACTCTGGCTCTGCTCTTCTTTCTTCCTCTGAGTCCCCTGTGGTCAGTTTCAACAAAAATCTTTTCACCAAATTCATTCCAACCTGCTACTTAGATCCATGATTTGATATTACTGATTTTCAGAAACTCTTTCTTCTGCTTATTTCTAATTTTGCTTTCACCAGTTGGGGAGGTCGAGTTAACACGTCAATTTTCTCTTTCATAAACATGGGACAATGCTTTTCACCTCAGATCAAAGCGTGAGGCTTCAACGAGACAATGTATTTCACACAGCAGTGCCCCACACATTTTAATGAAAAGCTTCTTTACTTTCTGCAATGCCCCGAATTTATTTCTTCCTGCTACTAAGGGTGCAGTCTGTCTCCCAGTGTTTGTCTATGGCCCAGCCTTCTTGAGCAGTCACTCCTTTTGATGGTGAGTGGTCACCTCCTGATAGCTAGTGTTGTCACAGTGAGTACTCACAGTAAACTGAGGAAGGATTGTTCAGTTAAAGGCACAGAAATTTCTCAACAAGCCTGCTGCATCTCAAACATGCCTTTATGCCGTCTTCATTCAACACATGTATAAGAGACTTGAATATGTACGAAATATTTTTCTATCTCGTAGGACTGTGCATCACACAAACTCCCTAATGACCAGTTAGTCACCTTCATTCAGAAACTCAAGCCGAAAAAGTAGTTTTTATCTGGAACATTTTCAAACTCAAGGTAGAGACGAAGGGGAGATGGAGAATTACGTGATGGATCTTAAAGTTCCGGTCATTGCTTCCACCCTCACGTCACTCATTGGTCAGAGTTCACGTGCTAACCCTGAGGTCTCCTCTCACAGGGAGAGCAATCAAAGGTCTCCTCTCACAGGGAGAGCAATCAAAGAGAGGGATCCAGAATATTTAGCAGTCATCAATGCCACCTATTCACCACTAGAGACAAAACGCTATGTTTTGCCTCAAAACCACTCGTTGGTCTTGTGCATCTCAGCTGTGTGAACATTTACATCAATATATTCACTCACATATCTAGGTTCAAACAACATTCCCCACCACGCTTTAGGAGGTCTCCTTTCTGTGTCTTTGCTCATATCATTTCCTCCTACTGCAATGTCTTTCCTCCGTATTCACCTGTTGAAATTCTACAGATTTGTATAGAATGTGAATAGGAAATTCAAAAATAAATACATGCAAAAATAGCTAAAAAGATTGTTCAACCTCACAAATAAGAGAAAAAAATACTAAAACAAAGAGATTCCCTTTTGAGCCTAGAAGTAGGCAAAGGTTTAAAAAGAAACATACAGTGTTGCTCGGAGGGGTGTGTGTGTGGGAACAATACAGGCATTCACAGGAGACCCCTTAACCCTGGGGGATAAATTGCAAGACCACCAATGGATGCCTAAAACCATGGGTGGTACCAAACCCTATATATATTGTTTTTTCCTACACATACATACATATTTATAATAAAATAGAATTTATAAATTAGGCACCATGAAAGATTAACAATAGCTAATAATAAAATAGATAATTATAGCAATATACTCTAATAATATTTATGTGAATATAGTCTCTCTTTCCTTTTCTCTCTCTCAAAATATCTTATTGTATTATATTCACCTATTTTGGACCATAGTTGACTGTGGATAACTGAAACTAGAAAGTAAAACCATGGATAAGGGGAAACTACTGCACTATTTGATAGGAGCAAATATCACTTATTTTATGGCAACAAATAATAAATGTACACAAAATTTCATATATAAATATGGACATTGTAGCATTTTTGAATTGCAGAAATGTTAAAAAATTGGAAAGAATAGCAATCTCTCCCATCACTTTCTAACCTCTGTTCTTTATACGTTAATCACTACCTGATACACGTGTGTGTGAGTGCACACACAAGCATGCCCATACCTCTTAGCTAGCTTACTGTTGTCCTCCCCAGAGAATGTACACTCCATGAGGAGAGCAACTTTATTTCTCTTGTTCATCACTACATCTCTAGTTCCTAGAACTGACACATAGTAGTCACATAGTAAATGTTTGTTGAATGAATAAATGAATTAATCATCAGGAATCTTTAAATTAAGAATGATGTGCTCACAGAACAATCAACTTTATAGGTATTAAAATCACGTTTTTGAAAAATATTTCATACATGGGACAATATTTATTATATTAATATATAATAAGGACACAAAAATACAGTAGTTATCTCAGTCCAATAAGCTTATGATAGCTTTCATTTACTTTTTTTGATTCATTTGCATTTTCCAAATACTTATCAATGAGCATATGTTGTTATTAAGATTATAACCCAACAAACATTATAAAAGAACAAAAAAATCCTGGACATCCAGTTGAAAGGCAACCTATTCCATAAAACACTTGCTGAACTTTCCAATCACTGGTACCCTTGGCCTCTATAATCCTTAGCACACAGTGACTATGGCACTCACTCACCTGTGATTTTTTGGTTTGTGGGTTCAATCCATTTGTACCATTTATCTGTGTTCCTCTTGGACCAACATCTTCTGCCCTCACTGTCCTGCCCAGGGAAGTGAGGGAATACAGATTTCTGAAGAAGATGGAGCAGTAGGAAGATGAATAGGGAGGAAGTGATGGGAGAATGTGGAGATACCAGTATATCAGAGAGATCAGCAGAAAATCAGAAACAAGGTCCTGTTTAGTTCCTAAAAGTGACTTTAAGAAGGGTTTTTCCCTTAAAAGCAATGCTACTTTTAGTTTCGAAAATGAGGAGTGAGGGGAAACTTTGCCCTTTCCCCAAAAAGTTCGCTGAACGATCAATTCACAATTAAGGCAGATTAATAAGAGAAAGGTTTATTTTTCATGTACACGGGGAGCATCACAGGGTGATTACCCAATACCCCAATGAAGTCGAGATATTTTGTGTCTTTTTGGAGGGGAGGGGACATGAGGAGTGCAGATAATTCTGTTTAGGGGTGACAAATGGTACTAGGGAGGAGAACGGGATGGGAGAAACAGACCTGTAAATGATTCTCTTTGAAAATTAAATTAACCTGAGCAAATTAAATCAATCTGAGGGACACGTACTATGTTTTAAATGATTTGAGCCAGGTCTGGTTTGCATTCTACAATATGTTGGGAAAATAGGGAGAGGAAGGGAAGTCCATTGTTCTTTTTGATCTGTTGATCCATTAGTCCGGTTTATGCAGATAGAGGTAAAGCCCCTTCCCAGGCCTTCTTATCTGGAAGCGTCTTTAAGTTAAAATATCAAGAAGTCATATTTTGGGGTGAAATTTCCTGATCTCCTTCAAATGAATCCTCTAGAATTACTGCTGGCTGTATTTGAAGTCATTGAAACCCACTCTTAAATGAGTCACATAAATTCTCAGGATGGATAGTTCAAGAGTTTGAGAGATACTAAAGAGGCCTATAAAATGCTGCAGGAAAGGTTACATAGGTCAGGAAATAATTCCATGTTGGAAACATGAAATTAAAACCTCCATTCCCAGATGGGCCTGTCACCCTCTTACATGTTTTTGCTCCAATCTTCCCTCTGTCCTCTATGAAATGCAACTTCATAGGGAACTGGGGAGGAGTCATAACAGCCCACATAAAGGTACCTTGACTGACTTTCAATAAATGTGCCCGAATCAATTACCCAAATGGGAATTGGACTCCAATAGAGAGCCCAGACAGGCTCCACAGAACTCAAAGACAGTGTTATTGCACTGTGCAATTTTGGAACCATTCTCTGAAATCCGCCCCGTATCTTAGGATCTAGTATCTTTTTTGTGTGTGTGTAGTTAATTTTTCAAAACAGGCAAAAAAAAAAAAAAACATTCAAAACCATATTTGGTGAATATAATTGAGCTTTATTACTTTTGACATAAAAGACAGAAATTAAGAAGACTGGATATTTTATTAAGCACATAAAAAGGAAGCTAAAATTTGCTTTCTATGATATTATGTGCTTTTACAGAAGTCCCTCAACCAGCCTCAAAGGACCCTATAAGGAAGACATCATTTTCTCTGTTTTATAGACCTGAAAGCTTAAGCTCAGGCCGTTGAGCAACTCCCTGAAGGTCTCACAGAGAAGAAGCAGAGCTGGAATCCAAAGTCTATTATTTTTCATTGCATCTCTGTGACTGAAGTTGAGTCCTAAAAGAAGAGTCTGTAAGAGTTTACTTCTTTAGGGAGCAACAGTCTTCTCCCCAAGGGGAAAGTCTGCACTGTAGTCAGAAGGAGAAAGACACCTGGCATGTTGCCAATATACAAAGGATTGTTAAACATAACCAGAATAAATGAGAAAATACGGTGCCAGTTAACTCAGGTTCCCATTGTTCCCTGTGTAATTGGATAAATAATTATCAGTATTGCTCTTACCAAATTAAATAATATAATTCAATGGAGACAAAAACGTTCTTACCATCAAATCCTTACATATAAATAACTGTCCTATTTTAATATAGAGATATGAATGATTTATGAATTAAAATTATTTTTCCCTATATCCAATAAATAAATGAGGAGCATGTTTTTAAAGAAGGGACATCATATTCCCAGTTTTCCATGAGTCCCCACCAGAAGTAGCTCAGCTATGGCTTGTGTCATATCCAATTGCTTGGAGTTCCCATGTCATATTCTTCCTCATCTCTCTACATCTGTCCTCTGTATTTCCTTTGCTGGACATGTCTTCTCATTATAACTGACTCCTTATTCTTTAGTGTTTACTTTCCCCAGGAAACCTCCTCTGCTATCCCCGAACTCCAAATTAGATCAATTATCTTTTATATGGGCTCTCAAATAACATAATAGCACAATAGTCAATTGCATTTAGCATACATTTGTTGAACAAATAATTCAATACGTAAATGAGTTACTATCAGGTTGCATAAATTTTCTTGCATTTGGTATTATTAGTGCTACCCCGTATCTCTTAAGAGACCTAGCCTTTTCCTTTTATGTCAATATACAAAATAAGTTTACCACATGATGCTATAATTCTCTTTTTAACAAAACAGCATGATGCAAATGCTGTAATTTCATTAAATGAGAATTGATGTCAATGAAACATATCACCCAACCTAGATTTAAGGATTCTAAATGCTCAGAGATCTAATACTCTGGAGATCTCTAAACTGTGATTATGGACAATTTAGAATGAAATTTATTTGGGGCATTTATCATCTCCAAATATTACGTGTACCTGTGCATTCTAATCGGAAACATTTTTTTCTTTGAAATATTCCCTTTCATTGACTCTAGCAATGGTGAAGGCGGATGCAATTAAAGACTTACTCCTTGGAATTAAAAAACAACCAAAAACACAGGTGTCAAAAAGCAAGGTAAATTATAGTTGGTGTGGTTATACAAAGCTGCTCAATGTCCTCAATCCAGAGTGATTCAAGTATGAATAAACAAAAGCTTCTCAAAGGGCTTATATCATAGTGTCCTTGTCACATGTAGCAACGCATGGACACTGTGCCCTGCCATTTGGCCAGGCTGCTGGAACTTAATGGACTGCACGTGAAAGTGTCACAATCTTCAGGGAAGGAAATCCAAAACCTTGCTCCTAGGTACAAGTTATGGCTTTGTCACTATCAGCTGTGTGACCTTAGTCAACTCATTTTAACTTTTGAAAGCTAGTTTACTTACCTGTAAAACAGAGATAATTCTATCTTCCTTAGAAGTTTCTATAAAAATGGAACTGAGATGATGAATATATAGGTGTTATCACAACACTGAGATCATGAGATCTTCTCTGCCAATGTCTATCCCTTCCCCATCCTCCTCTCTAGCATTTTTTACAGACACAGCCCTGTTATAGCAAAGCAAGGTCTCTAAGCTCCTCCTGTCCTTCTTTTCTTCCTTCTCCTTCTTACAGGTAGGTGAGATTCTGGTTCTCAGATATTTTTATTTTATGGATGAATAATATTATCCTAGCAGAGGACTAATAGAGGATTAGCTGTTTCCTTTGCAATGTAAAGGTATTCTGAAAGAAAAAAAGTCCATCTTCCATTACCATCATTTCAGAAAGGAAAAGACCTTTAACAACAAAAAATAAAAAGGATATAATTTCAAGGAAAATATCTATTTAAATTAAATATATTTTTTATTGTGAAAAATTAACTACTTATGTTTGTTTCCTTTTTCTCATGTAGTCAGTGACAGTTCTGCTAGAAACCAGCTCTTGTCTGCACCCTGGTAGATGGGACAACAGACCCCAAAAGTCCCAGCTCCAGGAAGACATTCCCAGGCACGGCAGTGGGCAGGATATTATATTAATAGAGCCCACATTCCCAGGTGACTAGACATACCTTCCCAGACGCTAAAGCCAGGCAGAGGAGAGTTGAGTGGTTTTACGTACCTGAAATATATCAGGAGTAATGCCTTGTAGCAGGGATGCCCACTAGTCCTACAGAAGAAGTGCTAAATTAATATTTTATCTGGGAGGCAGGGGGAGAGAGAGATAATGAGAGAAAGAGATTTCTCAGTAGCTTTTGAAGATTCTGCCACCTCCTCTGCAGTGGCTTAGGCTGGACCCCAATATGGGCACATATGCATGTGTTCCTGTGTACATATATGTGTGTATGTGTGCACATATTGCAGGTGTGGCTGCATGTGTACTTGGATGTGCGTGTGCACAGTGGTTGGAGAGCAGTTATTAGGCAAATCTGACTTTGCCAATACCATTGGGTCCTAATCTTCCCTTAAAAAGAGCTGTCTGCAACTCACTCATTAGTATGAGAGTTGGGGGCTCTGCGGGAAGAGCTACTATTTTCAAATCAAAGACTGAATTCCAAGTGCTGTCATACATCAAGGAAAACCTATGCCTGGCCCATATGGCTCAGAGCAGACAAAGTATCATCAAAAAGCTGAATAAGTGACCATGGCTCTGAAAGGCACTAAACCATTCTCCCCCTGCCTCAGCCTTCAAGAGGTAGGGCGCTGCTGAAGTCTTAGAAGAAGAGACTGGAGTCTGGACCCTCTAAGATATTTGCAAGGCATGTAACCATGCTTTGTATGTATCCCTCCTACTATTCACCTGTGACTGCTAATGAAATCAGACAAATCAGGGTTTAAATTGAGGCTTTGTCATACACTTGGGAAAGTTATTTAATTTCTCTGTGCCTCAGCTTCCCCACCTGTGAAGTGGACCTTCACTGTGGATCATCCTACCTACAATGCAGGGTATTTGTCATAATTAGAAATAACACCTAATGGGTACGGTGTGCACCGTCTAGGGGGTGGACACACTTGAAGCTTTGACTCGGGTGGGGCAAAGGCAACATATGTAACCTAAACACTTGTACCCCCCAAAATATGCTGAAATAAAATTTAAAAAAAACAGAAACAACAAATATAAAGAGCCTGGCATAGTGACTGCTACATCAAAGATTTTCAATAAAAATTAACTTAATATCTTTATTCAGCTGTATATGTTATGTCAGGGAGGATGCCAAGTACAGTAGAGGAGCTTTTACACTTAGATACAGAAAACCTGGGTTGGACTCATCGATGCTGTTATAAACTCAAGTGAATGACTATCTCTTTCCACCTCCTTTGTTTCATCTGAAATATGAGCAGCTTCGGCTGACTGACTTCTAAGTCTGTTGCGGTCCTACTATTATTATGGTGCCATGAATGAATTTATTGGCATGGCTTTCCTTCAAACTCCTGCATCCTTACTGCTACTTCCTTAATCAGCCACTGCACTGACTTCATTTCTATTCTCCCTCTCGCCATTTTTTATCCCTCTGATCCATCGACCACTGTGTTGTCAAACTAAATGTTTGGATGCTCAAATTTGTTAATTGTATGAAGCTGCTTAAAGCCTCAATTTCATTTTTCCATCACAGACCAATGCCGCGGTCCAGCCGCAGCAGGTCCAGGGGTCCCTGAAGGTGGGTCTTGGCGTCGGCGATGGGACACAGTAAAACACACAACTCAGAGGTTGAATGTAACTGCTCCGTTTATTGCTTGTAACTTACAGTTATTTATAGTC
>CAUYSK010041924.1:0-22106 GCA_963575035.1 Avahi laniger | reverse complement strand
AAAAAAAAAAAACAAAAAACAAGAAGAGCATTGTTAAAAAGATCATCTCAATTATCATTTTGCTAAAATAAAGCTTGCTTCCTCCTCTCAGATAACGCAGTCACATACTATGACGTCACACTTATAGCTAAACTCATCCTGACAGAGGTACCTATCATTCACAGAAAGACAGGCCCTTACCTTCTGAAGCATTTGGCTAGGGATGGTGCTCAAAACTTGATTTCTTGCCAAACTTTTCCTTTCTCTCATCTTCTTCATCTCAGTAAACACACACCACCGTCTACCTAGTTCCTCGAACCAAGAAATCATTTTTGACACCTTTCTTCTAACATCCAATCCATTGCGAAGCTGTCAATTGCTTCCCTTCCCCCAACCTCACCATATTCTCTCTCTCTAGAATATAGATGTATTTCCTTTTGCTTTACTTCATCTCTACAGATGCCATCCTAGTTCTGGCTCTCATGTCTTACCTGGGTAATCCTGGTATTACAATAACTTTGCTTTCACTCTTACCTTTCTCCAATCCATTCTCAATCAAAGTGGCATTTTAAAAATTTAAAGCATATTTATTACTTATCTACTTCAAAATCTTCAATGACTGCAATGCCCTTAGTAAAACCCACAAGTCTTTTTTTTCTTTTTTGAGAGAGGATAGCTCTGTTGCCCAGGCTAGAGTGCAGTGGTGTGATCATAGCTCACCGCAACCTCAAACTCCTGGGCTCAAGGGATCCTCCCACCTCAGCCTCCCGAGTAGCGAGGACTACAAGGCACAAACAACCGTGACTGGCTAATTTTTTCTATTTTTGGTAGAGATGGGGTCTTGCTCTTGCTCAGGCTGGTCTCGAACTCCTGAGCTCAAGCAATCCTCCCGCCTCAGCCTCCCAGAGAGCTCGGATTACAGGCATGAGCCACTGCATCCGGCCCCACAAGTCTTTAATACGCCCTGCAATCTTCTCTGCCTACCTCTCTCATTTCATCTTACATGGTTTTCCTCCTTATTATGCTCCTGCCGCCACGAACTACTTTCATTTCTTCTAACATATTTAGTTCTTTCTTGTCTCATAGCCTTCAAACATATTTTTCTCCTTTTCAGGAAACTCTTTTCCCTCTTTACCTGTCTTACTTCTTATTCTTTGTTTCCACATAAATATCACCACCAGACAGAGGCCTTCTCTGATCACAAAATCTAAAATTCTACCCATTTTTCTCTCATAGCACTCTGTACGTTTCTTTCCCTGAATTCATCATAAGTTATAATTTTACATTTATTTACTTGTTCTTTATCTGTTTCCACTATTTGACTGTAGGTTCCATGAAGGCAGGGATCACCTATGTACTTAATATATTAATATTACATATATAATTAGGGGAACACGTAATGTATTTGTTTAATGAATGAATGTAAGTGAATGATCTCAAGTCCAGAGAATAAATTACAGCTCAAAATGGTTTCCCCTTCTCTGGATCTCCCATTGTCACTTGATCAGCTTTCCAACTGTTTCTAAAAGAGAGGAGAGCAAAAAGCGTTCCTGAAAACTTGAAGGCAATATAACAGAGGGAATGTCAAGAAGTTGTATGTGATGTCAAATAAGTGAGACAAACAACAATGCTAACATCTCATGAGAAGGAGAAATCCCTAAGGGCTACAATGACAACACATGATTTTACTCACAAGGTGGAATCTGACGTGAGTATTCACAGACTGGTAAAACTGCAAGAGGTGAAAAGTAAGGGAGTAAAGCCCAATTAAGGAAGTAAACAGAGACACAAAGTGCTAGAAGATGGTTAAAATACAGGAATGTGGCTACTTATATTTACAAAGTAAGCATAAAAAAGCTAAATCTTATATTTAAAAAATCTATATCCTGAGTGTGGTGGCGTGCATCCATAATCCCAGCTACTCTGTGATCCCTTGAGCCCGGGAGTTCAAGACCTGTCTGGGCAACTAGTGACACCTCCTCTCAAAATAAAAAATAAAAATATAATAATAATAAAAAAGAAATCTATATCTCATGTTAAGACTACAACAACAACAAAGCATTTAAAAGGTTAAAATAATATGATTCTGTCTCATCAGTGTCCATAAATTTCTCCTGACTCCAATTTTGGCTTCTAAAGTTTTCCAAACATAAAATGCTTTCATTAGATTTTACTAACTGCCTCAAGTTTCCATATTCCTACCCATATTTCATACTCTATTCACTGTACTGATTACTTGATGAAATTTCCCCAGTAGATCTATTATTTCAGTCATAATTTTTTCCTTTATAGACTCCAACTTCTTTAGTAATTCATTTTTCTTCTGTTATTTACAGTAGCTGGCTTTTTGTTCTACTACATTTACATCAATGATAAACACATCTCTTTAGAAAATATAAAATTTCATAAATATGAAAATTTTTATATTATTGACAGTAGATTCAATAGATTTTACTTTTAAATCTATAATGCTACTTCAGTTTCCACCTCTTAAATTCATACATTAAGCTTCTGCTTCAGTTCTACCTTGTTTCCATAGGTAAAATAATTAGGTCTAGTAGAATGTCTTGCAGAAGGCATTCAGTTGCAATAAGTAAGGAGTTTCGAGTAAAACGTTTCTGAAAATACTTCCAAGTTGAAAATTACAGTTTCATCAATCTTAGCTTGTCATGTGCTTTTTCCATTGACAACACTGCTTTCTTATCTGTATTCATTACTGTCCACTTGAGGTTTTTCTTTTAAAAATGATTTGTTCGAGTAAGGCCAACTATATCACCATTTATTTCAAAACTTCTGTCTTCTTACACTTAAATCCAAATACAGTTTTTGTATTTCAGAGGACAGACCTCATGGGATACTTAGAATCCTAATATTGTAAAATTGGAGGTAAAATAATTTTATACAGCAGAAAACTAAGGCTCACAGAGGTCAGGAAACTTGATTACATCTACACAGTTAAGTGACAAAGTCCTGATTCTCTCCAACCAGCACTCTGTCCAAGTCAAGAAGAGAGCTTTACTGCTTATACCAGCACTATGTTTTTTTCTAATGCTATTTCCTATGCACTTAGGATGGTGTGTCCTCTTGGTCAATCAATTACATGTTTTGTTTTGTTTTTTTTAACTACAACACTGTATCCACTTCCCTTAAACTGTTCAGGGATTACAGTTACCTTTAACCAAATCTGGGAGGCAACTACTGTTTTTCCCAGTACATTTCATGCCTATATTATGTGCTCTGGAGTTTACAGGAAACTTCCCAAGGACTGAGACCTGCCAATACTTTGTAGTACACTACAACTATCTAATGTGAATTGTTAAAGCAATAGAAGAAACATTAAATCTTCAGAAATAAAGGTTTAACTTGTGAGCCATACATGTCTTTCATTTAACAAATACTTATCAAATATCGTATCAGCAGGTTCTGTGCTGCCTGCTGTTAGCAAAAATTCAAGTTCTCTAAATCCAAGAGAAAAGAATAACCATTGTGATCATCCTTTTGATTGCCAAAAACAAAAACATCCTCCATCTCCAATGTGGAATCCTCCCTTAAGTTCACCTTCCATAGATTCGAGTGTAGAACTAGCGGTTTTTCATAAAAACCACCTGTACAGGGCTGGGCACGTTGGCTCATGCCTGTAATCCCAGCACTTTGGGAGCCCCAGGTGGAAGGATGCTTGAAGACAGGAGTTCCAGACCACCCTGGGCAACATAGTGCGACCTCATCTCTACAAAATATTATAAAATTAGCCAGGCATGGTGGCATGCACCCATAGTACTAGCTACTCAGGAGCCTGCCACAGGACGTTACTTGAGCCCAGGAACTCTAGGTTACAGTGAGCTATGATCTGGCCACTGCACTCCAGCCTGGGCAACAGAGCAGGATCCTATCTCTAATAAATAAATTTTTTAAAAAACCCGCCTGTACAGTTAGGGACAGCGTTTAGGCAGAGAGTAACATCTCACAAGATATGCCCTCTTTTCTGTTCAAGATTTTAGTTGGGTAAGTAGAACTGGAGAATTTTAAATCAGAGAAAAAGAAAAGGTGAAAAGTAGCATGCAAAACTGAGAAACTAAATTGTGATAGTGGTTTTATTAATGACGATAAACTTTATTTAATACAGGGGAATTCTGAGGTATGAATATTTCACATGAATATATAAAAGTCATACAAGCATCAAATTCCAGGCTTCCAGGAAAGTAACCGTGTAGCACTGTTAATATCACAACTTGAAAAAAAAAAAATTCTTGTCTACTTTGTTCTGAAAAGTTTTGTTTTTCTTTAAAAGAAAAAAAAACAGCAAAACAAAACCAAAAAAAGAACAAACAGAAACCATTCTCTGAGCTGGCGACTGCGACAGGCCAGTAAGACACCCAGGCTTTCCGGGTCGTGTCTGGCTTTGAGATGGATGTCTGCGAAGAGAGCCCCGGCACCACCCAGCACGTCCCACACCCAGACATCAAGCAAGCGGCAGCGGCCGGTCACAGACAGGGGCTGCCGGGGTCCCGGTTACACTGCAGACGAGCAGAGGCCCTCGGGGCTGGCAAGGATCACAGGAAAGGCAGCGCGGTCAGAACCCGAAAGGCAAGGCCTGGGAAAGCGCCGGGGGCGTCCCGTGCTCCGGGGCACCCAGTGCTCGCGCGGGACGCCGTGTCATGAGTCACGGAGGCGAGACGGCAGGCGGCGGGGGAAGCGGCTGCAGGATGGAGGGAAGCCCGACCCTCGGGAAGGAACCGAGCGGCGGGGGGGGGAGGCTCCGACCTCGCGCGGGGCGGGGAAGGGGGCCCGCCTCCCCCACGCCCTGCCCATCCTGCCCTCACCTCCATCCGACGCAACAGGCGCGGCGGCCGAGTCCCGACCCCCGGGTCTGCAGGCTGGGAAGCGGGGGCAGCAGCCCGCAGCCATGACAGGCGCGGGGCGGGCCGCCCGCAGGCTGGGCCGCACGTGCGGGCAGCGCCCCCTCCCCGGCCTCCCCGCGCGCCCGCCAGTCTCCGGGCCCCAGCCCCTCACCTCAGGCGGCGGCGGCGCGGCCCCGCCTGCCCCGGCCCCCCCGGTCGAGCGGCGGCAGCGGCGGCGGCGGCACGTACTCACCGCCGCTCGCTGACTCTCGCGCTTCGCCATGACTGAGGCGCCCCCGCCGCCCCCCGCCTCGACCGAGACTGACACGCGCGGCTGGCCGGGCGGGGGCGGCCTCAGGCGACCACCCGGCTGACACAACCCGCCCGTGCACCTCCCCACCAGTTGAGCAGCGGCCGCTGCCCCGTGGTGCCCCCGGGCTTCCTCCCCACGCCTGAGGCGGCGGGTGGCGGCGGCGGGCGGCGGCGGCACTTACCGGCGGCGCGGCCAGGCCCCCCTGTCAGCGCGCGGCCGGGAGGGAGCGGAGGGAGGAGTGAAGGGGCACCGCCTCCCCCGCGCCGCCACGCACCCGCCTGATTGGCCCAGTTCACTCCCCCAGCGCGACCCCACCAGCCCCTGCGAGCGGCACTCCGGCAACACCGGCGCGTCATTTGCATATTTGTGCCCGCGCCGCTGATTGGCCCGGGCGTGGAGGGGCGGCTGTGACCGCTGCAGCTCCCGCCGGCGCTCAGGCCGCGCCGTGCTACTCGAGACGGGATAGCCCCCTCGCCGCTGCCTTGCCCTCGCTGCCCGGCCCGACCTACGGCGGAGGGCGGTGGGAGGCGGGGTCGCTGCCCTGCTCCAACATGGCCCCGCCGGGCCGCCGACCCAATCGCCGGCGCGGTTACTCCAGGAGCCCTGGGCGGCCTCGGGGCGGGGAAGGGCTGGGGCCGGGCGCCCTCTGGCCGGAGCGCGGGGCAGTGCAGTGGCCCGGGCTCCCCTCGCCGCTGCTCCACGGCCGCCACGTCAGGCCGCGCCCTCGCGGCGGCCTCTCCCCTCGCGCCGCCCGCCCCGCGTCCCCGCCGCCACGTCAGGCCCTGGCAGGCGCGCTCCGACCGCGAGCTGACCGGTGGCGGGGTCGGCGCCGAGGTCACTCACACGCGGGGCATCCCTCGGTCAGCCCGGGTCCTCCGGGGAACGATGAAGGTTTCCTGAGACTTCCTTTTCAAAGGGCCGTGGGTTTGGAGCCACGTTCTCCTTTCGCTGAGACCCTGGTGACACACGCCTGTGCTGTCACATCGGGAGCACTGAGAGCGCAGGGATGATGCAGCGATTCAGGCCAGGTGCTAAGCACCTGCGGTGGAAAGGACCCAGTCCGCAAGTCCTGCTCTGGAGCCAGAGCGCGCACCTCGGCTGGGCAGAAACCTAGTCTTCCCGAGATTCAGGCTCACGTTCTAAATTGCACAGTTAGGGAGGGAAAGAAAGGACAAACGCAAGAATTAAAAAAAAAAAAAAGTGGTGGAGGAGGATGACGCTGCTTTAGGAGTAGGGGACGTAATGGAAAACCAATGGCCTATGAAGGCGTTAGGACACCTGGGTTCCCTGTCTGTCACTAATTAACTAAGTGACCTACATTAAATCATAACGTGTCCCAGGGCCTCGGTTTTGTCTTCTGTAAAATGAAGAGGCCGGACAAGTTTTCTAAAAGGCCTCCAGCTCTCAAATTCTATGGGTCTCTACTTTCAGGCCCTGAGCTGGCTTTATACCTAATAAAAAATTTAAATAAAATGCGAGATAGACAAAATAATTAAATGCTTGAACTTCAGTCAGCCTACTTTATAGTTTGTGCAAAACTGTTTACTGTTTCAAATCCAGTGTGGGTGATATTTAACATGCACCTTAGGGTTGACAGAAATCTCTTGAATTTCAGCCTCCACAAAAGGGTGTCACTGCGCTTGTTTATGCCTGACCGGAATGGAATGGCTGCGGTATACGTAGTGGTAGTTGTCAAGTAATTTCATTCTTTATATTCCCCATGAAGGCCCTCCGGAGTAGATCCACACAACTCTATTTAGCTGAGATACTGACAGCTGGGAGGAAACCCAGCTGAAAGAGAGGTTACAATTACAGCTTTGATTCCTCAAGGATACTTAATAACAACCGCATATTAGAATAAGAATGCGCAGAAACAGTTCATCTCTGAGCCACCTACGCTGCTTCTTATTTGAATACTGCTTTAGTTTGCAAATTCAACGTGTTGAGACCAATTTAAAGCCAGTAACATCTCATTTATCTGGCATCGCAGCAGAATAAGACATCCCATATAAATGAAAAACTTTAAAGAACTTTCCTCCCCATCATCTGATGAAACACTTTCATGTTTTCTCTGAAAATTACTTACACTTGATGATGTAACATTATTGCATTCCATTATGATCAATGAATGCCCTCAAAAGTATGTAGAATTTGTCCCTGTAATAAATGACCTCTAGAGTGCTGGGTTTTGGGGGTTTTTGTTTGTTTTTTAACTTACGTCTGTTTTTTGTATGTGTCTCCTTCCTCACTACTGGGTTGACATTTTTCAATTCTTTTACCTAACCACCTTCTTTACTACTTCTTTACTACTTTTCTGAGACTTCTATGCTACTATGAACTTAGATACAGATGAACTTTTATTAGTTTAGACTTTCAGGTTTTGAGTAAAGATTTTCTGTGGGGTTCTCCTCTGGGCTAAATACATGAGTTTGTGTGATATCTATTTTAACTGCTCAGTGACTGGTTTTCACTTATTTCTTAAATCTTGGAGGTATTCTCAGTAACAGGTTTCTGGATATATGAACTCTGGAAAAATTATTGTAGAGGATAGCTCTGAATCTCAGAATTTCCAGGCTAGATTAGTAAATATCACCCTCTGCAACCGACATTAGCAAGAATCAATACGAACGACATCAAAATCTAACAGCAATGGCCTGCCATTCCCATTAGGCATGGACTGTCCAAAGCCAAGTGGTGGCCATGCTCTCCAGGCCCCTCCCATCCCTCTCTAGAGTAAGAATGGCTCCATTCCTACTCAATGGCTTTCAGTAGACACAATAATGTGGGTCACCAGCATGCCTGTGCTATGATGCAGTAGTTCTCTATACCTTGAATGAAACATTCTAAGATAGGGGTCATTTACTGAAATGTAACTAGTCCTAGGCACTGTGTTAAAGGTTTATCTTCACAACCACTATATGAGGAAGGGATTATTTTGTTCCATTTTACAGATGAAGAAGCTACAAAATCTTGCCCTGGTTAACCAGCCATTGAATAAAAGAAATAGTATTCAAACTTAGAACTGTCTGGCCCTAGAGGCTGTAACCCTTAACCCTTATGCTATATAACCCTCCCTTCCACCTGGCTTTCCAAGTCCATGTTTATCAAGCATATTTATTTTAGCACCTAGGAAGGGAGAATTCCCTGCATAGGAATGTTGGGTCAGGTTACCGAAAGAATATCCCACTATGCAAATTTACGGAGTTCTCCTGCAAGTTTGAGGAATATGAACCAATCCTTTAGTACCTGTTCACTTTGAAGTAAAACTGATATAATTAAGATCCTGAAACTGCAAAACTAAGGAATAGATCCTACCTCAATGAGACCTGCAAAAGTGATAACCACAGAATAGTCAAAACAACCATGAAAAAGAAGAAAGTTGGAGGACTCACACATTCTGAATTCAAAACATGCTACGAAGCTATAGTAATCAAAACACGGTGGTACTGGCATAAAGATAGACATATGAATCAAGGGAATAAAGTAGAATGCAGAAATAAACCCTTACATTTATAGTCAATTGATTTTTGATAAGGGTGCCAAGACATTTAAATTGGGAAAAAAATAGTCTTTTAAACAAACAAGTGGTGCTGAGACAACTGGATATACACATACTGGAAAATGAAGTCGGACCCCTAACTCACACTACCCAAAACAATAAATCAAATGGGATCATACTACTACATATAAGAGATAAAAATTACAGAACTCTAAGAAGAAAACATAGGAGTAAACCTTCAGAATCTTGGATTAGGCAATGGTTTCTAACATACGACACCAAAAGCATAAGTGACAAAAGAAAATATAGATAAATTAGACTTCGTCAAATTTTAAAACTTTAAAAGAAATGAAAAGAAAAATTGATAAATTGAATTTCATCAAAATAGGAAACCCTTTGTGCTCCAAGGGACACCATTAAGAAAGTGAAAACAAAGACAAAACACAGAAAGAGAAAATATTTGCAAATCATATACAGATGCTCCTCGACTTATGATGAAGTTACATCCCAATAAACCTACTGCAAGTTGAAAAATACCATTAAGCTGGAAATACATTTAATACACCAAACCTACTGAACATCATAGTTTAGCCTAGCCTACCTTAAATGTTTTCAGAACACTTTCATTAGCCTACAGTTGGGGAAAATTATCTGGCAACACAGCACAACATAGAGTATGGATTGTTTACCCTCATGATCACAGGGCTAACTGGGAGCTGAGGCATCACGAGAGCGTATCCACCACATATTACTAACCTAGGAAAACATCAAGATTCAAAGCAGTTTCTACTGAATGGGTATCACTTTGGCACCACTTTTGTACTTACGTCAAAAATTGTAAATTGAACCGTGGTGAGTCAGGGATTGTCTATATCTGATGAAGGTTTAGTATGCAGAATATATAAAGAGTTTTTACAACTCAACAATAAAAAGATAAATAATCCAATTAAAAAGTGGCCAAAGTATTCAAATAGACATTTCTCCAAAGAAAATATACAAATAGCCAATATGTACATGAAAAGGTCCTCCACACATTAGTTGCTAGAGAAATGCAAATTCAAAACCACAAGGAGATACTACTTCACACCCATTAGGATGGCTATAATGAAAAAGACAGACAAAAACAAATGTTGCTAAAGATGTGGAGAAATTAGAACACTTGTACATTGCTGGTGGAAATGCAAAATGATGGAGTCCTTTTGGAAAGCAGTTCTTCAAAAAGTTAAACATAGTTACAATATTATCCAGAAACTCCAGAGAAATGAAAACATATGTCCACACAAAAACTTGCACACAAATATTCATAGCAGCATTATTCATAATAGCTCGAAAGTGGAAACAACCCAAATGTCCATCAACTGAATGGCTAAATAAAAGTGGTATATCCACACAACAGAATATTATTCACCCATAAAAAAATTCAGTACTGATAACATGCTGTACATGGAGGAACTTTGAAAACATAATGCTAAGTGATAAAAGCCAGGTCCAGAGGCTTGACTGTATAATTCTATTTACATGAAATGTCCAGAATACACAAATCTATAGAGACAGAAAGTAAATCAGTGGATGCCTAGGGCTGGATTGGGGGAAAGGGGATGAAGAATGGAGAGTGATTGCTAATAGGTATAGGGCTTCTTTTGGGGGTGATGAAATTGTTTTAAAATTAGATTGTGGTAATGCTTGTGAAACTCTGAATATACTAGAAACCACTGAAGTGTGAATTTTGTGGTAAGTAAATACCATCTCAATAAAGCTATTAAAAAATATGATTTGCAGCCAGCAAATTCCAACTGTTATAGTATTGTATGCATTAAATCCATATATATCTATATGAACATATGTTGAGACAAAAGAATATATTAGAATTACATTCATAAAATTAGTTAAATAATAAATTTTTTTTTAAATCTGAAGATTGTTGTAGTGGCATATTTATTTCTCATACCGAGCTCATTGATTTTGTGACTTTGTTATAATTTAATTAATCTACATATATTTAAACATCTACACTATGTATATGTACTAAAGTAGGTGCAGTGTTGATTACAGAAGAATGGACTATTATTCCCATATAAATAATAAATTATGAATAATAAATATATAGATATTGAATAAATGTGTGTGTATAAAATAGCTTCTCACTCATTTTTATTGACATTCTTTCACAGGCTGATGCACTAAAAAAAATGTTCTTTCATGGACCAATGATAAGTACCTATAAACATTAAAGTATGCTTTTTATTTGTTTTGTTTCATTTTTTAATTTTTATAGAGACAGATTCTCACTCTGTTACCCAGGCTGGAGTGCAGTGGCATGATCATAGCTCATTGTATCCTCAACCAGCTGGGCTCAAGCAATCCTCCTGCTTCAGCCTCCTGAGTAGCTAGGACTACAAGCACGTGCCACCACACCAGCTAATTTTTTTTTTTTTTTTTTTTGAGAGACAGGGTATTGCTATGTTGCCCAGGCTGGTTTCAAACTCCTGGGCTCAAGTAATCCTCCCACCTCAGCCTCTCAAAGTGCTGAGATTACAGGTGTGAGCCATCATGCCCAGTCTAAAGAATGCCTTTCAAATCTTTTACATATTTTATGTATTATATTATAGAATATGACATGATTTTCATCTCTCTTCAGTAATGAATAGTAGCTTGAAGTGCTCAGATACTTTTCCAGTCTAGGAGAAGAATCTGAAAAAAAACTTTAGTTGATTCAGAAGTGAGTAAAAACTAACTTCACATTAGCCCCTGGGAGCTGTGAAACTTCCTTAACCCAGTGAAGAATAGAGGTTCTTCATAGAACAGGAGTGAAGGACATCTCCAGAAAGTTCTTTAGACTTCTCTTTCAGGCTCTTCTTTAAGCAAACAGAAATGAAGGCTAGCTGGAATTTCAGCTATAGTTTAAAGCACCTCAAAGACCAATTAAAAGTGTGCTCAGCACTGTTTTCAAATCCAGAGGCTGCTGACAATAACAACATCCTAAGGATATGTTTAGCCAGGGAGCTGTTCTTTAGCCTCTTATTCCTAGGCTCATTTAATCAGGTACAGATTTTAGAGTCTCCAAGTTTTATCTCGTTTATCCCCTGCTTTTAGCCAGGAATACACTTCAAAGCATGATCATACTTGACAGTTCAAATCTTACACTGTCTGCTTTTATAAACAGCTGCTTGTCCTAATCTTAAAAGGTCTGCAGGAAAAGAAGCTTTGCTGTTTTCCTAGATAACACATCCCTGAGCATCTCATTCCCCTCTCTTTGAGCATCTGCTTCTCTTTGGGTAATATAAACACTCCTGGAGAAGTTGCATCTAAATCAAGTTTGGAGAGATCAAATGCATGAAACATGACTGCTGTTAAAAAAGTGAATTCATTCAACAAGTGTTTAAAGAGTATCTGTGACGTGTCAGGTACAATGCTAGGTGCTGAGAATACAAGGAACAAGATAGACACGGTCCTTTGGCCTCCTGGCAAATTATTTTCTGAAATAAATAAATACCCACTGATTATTTTTATTGATTTTGGTAACACGACCTTCATGGAAAGGTACTGTAATTGGTGTGCTTTAAAAAGCAAGTTATGATCTATATCAGTGGTTTCCCCAACCTTTTTGGCACCAGGGACCAGTTTCATGGAAGATAATTTTTCATCAGACAGGAGTTGGGGGAGGTGGTTTCGGGATGATTTAAGTGCATTACATTTACTGTGCAGTCAAACCTCTCTGCTAATGATAATCTGTATTTGCAGCCGCTCCCCAGCGCTAGGACATCGCCTCAGCTCCACCTCCGATCATCAGGCATTAGATTCTCCTAAGGCAACCTAGACCCCATCCGCGTGCAGTTTACAGTAGGGTTTGCGTTGCTGTGAGAATCTAATGTCGCTGCTGATCTGACAGCAGGCAGAGCTCAGGGGGTGATGTGAGCAATGGGGAGCGGCTGTAAATAGAGAGGAAGCTTTGCTCACTCTCACCACCTGTTAGGACAGGTACCAGTCCTCACACAGGGGTTGGGGACCACAGATCTATACCATTTTGCCTATGGACTGATGGAAACTGTAAAAATGTAGTTTTCTAATCAATTGGTTTGTTTTACAGGTATTCCAGGCATCACATTTCCAAAAGAAGAAACCCGTCCTGGTGTAATTTAAATCCATTTTGTCTTGTTTGAGTATCAAAAAAAGGGAAAATAGCATCAGAGTTCCCTGAATATTTCTTGACTCACTTTTCCTCACTTGTTATAGCCATGATTATAATTTGGTCACCATCTTTCTGTGATCCTGTTGGCTGGGTTTTATACCTTTAGTCGGGACTTGGGAAGAGCTTACAAAACTCATATATTATTGTTAGGAATAAAACAAATCCTTTCCTCTAACAATTATCAGTCTTATATATATTTTTTACAACAGGGTGAGTTTTTTCTTACCTCACATATGGGTTTGCATATTTAATGTACAAAAATATATACTATTATAAATAATTTTAAAATTATATCTTTCTCCCCCAGCTTTATTGAGGGATAACGGATATGTAGAAAACTGCACATAATTAATGTATACCATTTGGTGAGTTTGGACATATCTATACATTTGTATTATTACCATCACCAGAATTTAGGTAATAAACATATTCATCACCTCCACGTTTCCCTGGGTCCCTTTGGTTTTGGGGGGGGAAGTGGGCTTAAGAAGGGTTATCTTTTTTATTAAGTTCATGTTTTGGCCAGGCGTGGTGGCTCACGCTTGTAATCCTAGCACTCTGGGAGGCCAAGGCGGGAGGATTGCCTGAGCTCAGGAGTTCGAGACCAGCCTGAGCAAGAGCGAGACCCCATCTCTACTATAAATAGAAAGAAATTAGCCAAACAACTAAAAATAGAAAAAATTGGCCAGGCACGGTGGCGCATGCCTGTAGTCCCAGCTACCCGGGAGGCTGAGGCAGGAGGATCGCTTGAGCCCAGGAGTTTGAGGTTGCTGTGATCTAGGCTGACGTCCTGGCACTCTAGCCCAGGCAAGAGAGTGAGACTCTGTCTCAAAAAAAAAAAAAGATCATGTTTTAAGGCACTCCTATTTTATGAGGACATCATTATCATCTCTCATGTAAAAGCATTGGGAGATTATTGGAATTCTTGGACATTTTGATTGAGGATACATATTAATTACAGTTGCTTTCTTTGCACCGAATTCCATGGTTTTATAGAGGATGAGTAACAACATATGAACCATGAAAATTAATTCCAGGTTATATGACTGAAAAAAATTTAACTTAAGAGCAGTAGAATCTTAGAAAGTTTTGCTGAAAATAAATCAGTATATCCTTTTTCTCTCGTTATGATTAGATAATGGCCTTGTACAATTCAAGCAGAAGTCTTGTGTGGAACCAAGGAAGGGAACTTTCTTAAAACATGAAATCCATAGAAATATTTAGGTCTCGTATAAGCACATATTTGATTTCTCCAACATTATAGATGATTGAGAAACTTTCCATCTTCCAGAAAGTTTGGCTGCATAAAGACCTCAAACATAGTATATCAGAGAACTAAACGTCTGGGGCCAGTTCTACCATACTAATAGTCTGTATTCTATAGTTCTGCTACACTAATAACCTGCATTCAGGTAACAATTAACAGCAGGATAAAAGACTAAGGGATTAGGCCAAATCCTCTGTATATCAAATATATAACTGAACTTTTTCCTTTTCATTGTTTATCTCTGTCACGTAGGATTGTCTAACCTTTTTCTCACAGTTAGCAATTTTTGGCTAATCAAGTGGAGCTCTTTGTCCAGCATGCATTTCCCTGGCTCCTGGAGGATGCTTCTCTTTGCGTTTCCCTTGCAGTGTGTGTATCATTTGGCAAGAACATAACCAAGTGATTTGCGTAAACTACAAGAAATGTCAGGCTGGCACTTGCTCACTATCTGCCCCTCCTCTTTCTAGATAACTAGAAGCAGCTGGAGTCTGTTCCTCAAACACCACCCTCCTTGTCTCAGGACCTTGTCACCTCCTATTCCCTCGGCCTTATCACTGGCTGTAGTGCAGCTGCCCTTCCTCCTCCTCTTCCTCCTTCAGGCCTTGCAAAAATGGTTCCCCATATTAGGGATCTTCCTTGACTCCTCATTACCCAGTTTATTTCCTTCCCAACTCTTATCATAGTCCTGTTTATATATTTATTTTTTTGTCTCCATCCACCAAAAAGAAAGTATCTTGAGGCATGAACAGGTTAAGACTTGTTCCTCACAGTATTCCCAGCGCCTAGAATACAGGTGCTCAATAATTGTGTATTTTACACTCAATGGACTGCTCACCCTACATACCCCTACTGCTGTGGCAGAAAAAACGGCCGCCATTTGGAATTCTCCCACTTGGTTTTAAACAAGACACTGGAAATGTGTACCAGAGGTTCTCAAACCTGACTGCATGTTAGAATCTTCTGGAAACTTAAAAATTATCTTTGCTCAGACCCTGCCCAGACCTAGAGGTGATGGATCTCGGCATCAGTATGTTTTAAAAGCTTTTTGTGTAATTACTTGTGCAACCAACGTAGAAAAGTACTGCTATAAGTGACACAGAACTGAATAATTACCTGACTATCGAGTTCTTATCCTCTGGGTGAGTCCTTCCAGTGTCACCTCGGTCAAGGGCACCCCAAAGTGTTCTTCAGACCACTCTCTTGCTTCTAAAAATACCTGCCTCGTTATCACAAACGGGCAGTGTCAGGCACAAGCCAGATGAAAAGTTAACCTCTCAGGAAAGAGAAAAGGCATTCAGGTACCCTAGGTTCATCTGTTAGTATTTGTCCCGAAATTTTCAAACTAAAGGGGAAAAGAAAGTTCCAGCACACTTCTCTCTTCCTTCTTGAAAGAAAGTCATCAACAAATCCCTTCCTTTAGCTGTAGAAATGAGAGGGAGGCAATCAATCAACCAACCAATCAAGTTCTTGAGTTACGAAGCAAACAAAAAATAATGTTCATAGGCCGGGCGCAATGGCTCATGCCTGTAATCCTAGCACTCTGGGAGGCCGAGGCGGGCGGATTGTTTGAGCTCAGGAGTTCGAGGCCAGCCTGAGCAAGAGTGAGACCCCATCTCTACTAAAAATAGAAAGAAATTAATTGGCCAGCTAAAAATATATAGAAAAAATTAGCCGGGCATGGTGGTGCATGCCTGCAGTCCCAGCTACTTGGGAGGCTGAGGCAGGAGGATTGCTTGAGCCCAGGAGTTTGAGGTTGCTGTGAGCTAGGCTGACGCTACAGCACTCACTCTAGCCAGGGCAACAAAGTGAGACTCTGTCTCAAAATAAATAAATAAATAAATAAATAATGTTCATAGAATAGAGAAGTGGCCAAATTCCATCCTCTTCCCTGGAAGAAATAGAGATCAAGCAGTGGTGGGTTCAGAAATATTGGTTCATATTTTTTGTTATGGCAAACTCTAAACTTTAAGGCCTTACTTATAACTGGGACCTCTACTTTTTTTTTTTTTAAGAAAAACCAGTGGTTACTGATATTTTAATAAACCAATGCAATGTAATTAATAAATCATTTCCCCCCAAAAATCAGAAATGTTAACAAAAACTGTGGCCATGCTGGAAGTCACCTGGAACCTACTGTCCTCCTCCAGTTAGAAAAGCCAAATGACTCTAGTAAAATGAAGACACAGGATTAAAAGTGAAAATATAGGCCAGGTGCGATGGCTCACGCCTGTAATCCTAGCACTCTGGGAGGCCGAGGCAGGAGGATCGCTTGAGGTCAGGAGTTTGAGACCAGCCTGAGCAAGAGTGAGACCCCATCCTACTAAAGATAGAAAAAATTAGCCGGGTATGGTGATGCATGCCTGTAGTCCCAGCTACCCAGGAGGCTGAGGCAGGAGGATCCTTTGAGCCCAGGAATTTGAGGTTGCTGTGAGCTAGGTTGACGCCACGGCACTCTAGTCCGGGCAACAGAGTGAGACTCTGTCTCTGAATAAATAAATAAAAATAAAATAAAAGTGAAAATATATGAGTCGTAGTCCACGCTCAACCACTGACCAAATAAATGAATGATCAGCAATTTTTCTTGCCTGTGAAATGAGAGTCATAACACCTATGCTCCCTGCCTCACATTGTTGTTTTTTCTTATAGATAATGTTCACAAGCATTCTCTGAAAATACTATAGTGTGCAAATGAAAATTACTGGTCTTCTGTCTTATGAGTGAACTTTAAGCAAAAAAAAAAAAAAAAAAGAAGAAGAAAGGAAGAAAAATTCCAGTGTTTACAATAATTAGAAGTACTGATCTAGGATATACTATGTGCCCAGGAAAGTGCTAACCAAAAAGAATGGTCCACAATCAATACTTGCTTTGTGACATACTTTCAGCATATACCCGCCACTAGGGAAACTGACCCATTAGACTTAGAACAGTAGGTAGATTAACAAATAGGGAAAGCAATTTCCTTTGCAGCAGGAGAGACTCAGCTCAGCCAAGGGCAGGAGTAACATTTAAAAATCCACTTATTCATTGCCCAAAATCCGTTTCCACCCCCAGATATAACGTTCTTTCATTTCCACTGAAGAAATCCAGACCTTGGAAGGGACTATTTAAATTCAGGGACCTTCTTAGCAGTTAAGATTGGGGCCAAAAACTTGAACAGTTGTGAGTTAACAAGCTTTCATTCAGGCATTTTCAGTAGATAAGAGGATCTGGAAAGTTGAAGGTTGAAAGCAGTTTTGCAGGTGATCCTGGGACAGCTTAAACAGGAGACCTGCTGCCGCCTAACTTCTCACATCGAGAAGCGACCTTAGTGGTTGTCTGGTTGAGAATACGCTGGAATCCTGTGTTGTCAAGGCAAGTCTTTAACCCCACCTAGACTTAATTTCCTTATTTATTAGTAAGAAAAAGACAAAAATAAAGCCAGCTGAATAATTGTTAGACTCCTTCAGGTAGTGGCAGAGCTCCTGCAAGTTGCAGATCACTATGAAATGTTGATATATTGTATCAAATCCTATGAAACAGAAAAGTTTTTTAATAGCAAATATGACTACACTGTCTATGAGCAATGTTTTTTTTCTGTTTTGTTTTTGTTTGATTTTTGTTTTTTTGAGACAGAGTCTTGCTCTGTTGCCCAGGCTAGAGTGCAGTGGCATCATCCTAGCTCACTGCAACCTCAGACTTCTGGGCTCAAGCAATCCTCCTGCCTCAGCCTCCTGAATAGCTGGGACTACAGGCATGAGACACCGCACCTGGCTGCAATATAATAACCAGAAATAAGAACATATCTGTTCACCACAACAAAGAAAGAAAATCCCCCCAAATGAGCTATTGAACTAGGTCATGTGTCAGAATCTCCCTTTAATATTTCTACTTGTTCATTTGATTCGTGCCTGGGGTTGGAGCTAGTGGCAACTGTAAGCAGACAAGCAGCATTAGGCAAATGGAGGAAAAACTTAACATTCAGATTAGCTGCAGCCTTCGTGGAGTCTGCAATCCCGGGCTAATCACAAATTAACACTAGAGCTGATCAACTGATGCAAAGATTTTCAAATTTTTTTTGAAAGCAAGTAAACTTTTTCTTTGAAAATATTTAAAAAAATTGTTCTTCGGCAGAAGCCCAAGATGTAAAACAGAAAAGCAGAAGCCCCAAAGAGAAAAAAGAACAAAGGCTAAGCTGCCCTCCTGCAAGCCCTGGGATCCCCAAAACTTCCTCACTTCTAGGAGGCATCTCTGAAGGTTTCCTGAGCCTGGAGGGGCCCATTTTGAAAACCCTGAAGTCCAGCCCCCTCGTTCTGCAGATGAGAAAATTAAAGCTGGAAGGGCTAGAGATGTATCCAAGGTTGCACGGTAAGTTTGTGGGAGAACCAACACGAGGATCCAGGCCTACGACTTCTCAGTTTAGCATTTTCTTCCACTCCACCAGGACTACTCAGACATTACTTGTTTCTGCAAAATAACCTATTGGTTAAATAGGTGAAGCAGGACCTTGGTAAAGGGGTCAATTTGGTAAAGGTCAACTATCTAAAAAATTTACCTATTCGAACTGTCAGGTTGATCAGATGTCCTTCCTTTGCCTACCTTCTTATCATCCTCCATGCTGCACCAAAATCATCTGTTTATGTCAGAGATCATAAATTGGTCTGCACAGTGTGTATTTAACTACCTTGAATTAGTCACTGATTTAAAAATCAGAATATTTTACCTAAAAATTTGGATTTCCAGCTTCTGTTGAAAAATGAGAAATTCTAGAACATTGAACTACCATACCCAATTGATCGCAATCTCAGGAGCTGAGTAGAGAGACATGCCCTCTTCAGTTTATTAGTCCCCACTAGTCCCTATAGCTTTATACCTATTTGTATCCATTACTGTCTGGTCCCTATAGGCAATTGAATTTGTGACCCATGGTCTAAAGCTAATGTCCAAGAAGCAGTTTTGAGAATTGAACTTGTAGGAACAAAGGTAATCCAGCTACAGAGAAAGGGGACACTCTAATTTCAAAAGATGAGGTAATGCCATTATAAATAATACTGCTTTCTTGCATTGATTAACACATTAATTGCGATGTGAGTTGTATTTAACTCACTAGTTTTGAAGAAATCCAGACCTTGAAAGGGACTATTTAAATTCAGGGACCTTCTCGTCAGTTAAGATTGGGGCAGCCTGTACAACACAAATCGCATCTGTGTTTGCTTCACGGGGCCTCATGAAGCAAAACCCTGCAGTTGGTTCGTGAAAATCTTACTTGTTGATGTTCTTACTTTTACAATTAATATTGACAATTTAATTCTAAAAGTGTGGATTGCACTGCATATAACTCACACACAGAAAACAATAAAAACGAAATTTTTCATTAAATTAGAAAGGATTGTTTTCGAAGCGTTTATTCTATTTTCGCAATAGAACACTGTGGCCCCAGGGGAAAGAAAATGTGTTTTTCTAGTGCGATAGTCAACGTGTTAAGAAGGGAACTTTCAGCGTTTCCTGAACTGTTTATTTTTCTGAGGGTTGTTAAATTAGCCATAGGCTAGTAGGACTACAAGCCCCAGAACTGCTTTCCTGTGTGTCCCCATTTAGATCACTACCTGGGGCACAACTCCAAACACTCCCAGCCCCCAAGGAGGTGCCCTGGCGGCCTGCGTCCTGCGTCCCAGCGCACTCACTCAGCGCTAGAGCGGGCTGAGAGCCCCGCGATCAATCGATCGTCCTTAGAACTGGGCGACGTGGACCTGGCCTGAGAGAGGGGAAAACCCTTAAGGGGCAGCTCGGTCCAGCAGGGGCAGTCCAGGCTCTCCTCTCGCCTCCTTCCTCCCTGCACTTCCCAAGATTGGCTGTTTCCACCTACACCCTCTCTCCTTACCTTACTCTCCTCCCTAATTAAAACTTACCAAAGTATTAGGTGAACAAATTCACGCAGAGGTTTTAATTGTGGATATCTATTTTTATTTTAGCATTTTAACCTAAAAGTGGGTATTGCTAATAATAGAATTTTAGAGAGCAGAGTTAGTTAGTGAAGAGAACATTTCGGAGATAAAAAGAGCCTTACCCTCAAATTAGACCCCAGAGGAGGTTTATTACTTGACCCGAAGGGCTACCACTTTATCACCTCCACTTCAGGACTTAATTCAAATGCTACTTTCTCAATGAGGCCTTTCCTAAGAGAGGCCCTCCTCCCTCCACGCCCCACTGTCTGTTGTATTCCCTGCTTTATTTTTCTCCCTATCACTTAGCGCCACATGACATACTACGTTTTATTTATTTTTTTGTTTACTATCTCTCTCCCTCTACTAGAAAAGGAGCTCTGAGGGATGAGGATTTCTGTTTGTTCGCTGCTACGTCCTCAGTGCTATTACAGCACGCAGCTCACAGGAGCTACTCAGTAAAGGTTGGTAAACAAATGAACTAGTCATGCCCAAGCCCAGGTAACAAGGTGACAATGATTTCAATAGTTAACAGTCAGATGCAAAGTAGAACTTCTGGAGGGCGACTACATATTTTAAAGCTGGAAGGGAGCTCAGAAGTTTGGATGCCATCTTTCCTTTGTGTATGTGGAAAGTTGTGTAGGTTGCAATAAACATATACATTTCCTTCCCTAAATATTTCGAGGATGAGATATAGCCCCCTTTCTCGTCTTCCTTCTCCTCCTTTTCTTCATCCTCCTCCTCCTCCTCCTCCCTTCTCCTTTCTTAAAATCTAGAATAGATGTAGGGTAGGCCATTTGGGAAGCAGGATGCTGAATGGGATGACCCTTTGTTTTTTCTTTCAAAATGCTGCATCATAAACATACTATATGTATGGTGTGGGGTGTGTGAGTGTGTGTGTGTGTGTGTGTGTGCATCTTTAATTAGATTATGAACCTTTCTTCTTTTCCTCTAACAATGATGGAGTTCAGTTTTTTGATCTGGAATCTGTCCTAGTAAACACAAGTAATAAGATCTAATTTGAAAAAGAAACAGAGATGTTCCTGGCTACTTAATTCTCCAGCATTGCTTTCCAGCTGTCCTTGGAAAATACCTGTTTATTATTATTTTGTTGGTGTTTATGTCTTTTTACTATGCTTCTTTGGATTCCCTAAACAGCACACTTAGAAAACTTTGGTTCATTTCCCAAATACAAACATCATGAAACCTGAACTTCTGGTTCGAGTAGTCTAACCTGGCACCAAGGTCAGAACACAAATTGACGGACGCATCCCAGACCGTTTTGGATTCATGATGGCAACACAGATGCGATTTGTGTTGCACGAACTGACCAACATGCCGAACAGAGATGAAGCACAGGAGAATAATGAGAAACAGACCATTTTAGCGCAAGAAAATAATCTGTTCAAAAAAGTTCTTATCACTGTTGTGACCAGAGAGAAATATCACCAGTGAAAGTTTAAGACCAATAGCATTCAAGATTAGGTTACTAATCCCCAGATCAAAGTAGTCTGGAGATAAGGACTGACCCTCCTTCTAAGAACCCAAACTTATGAAACTTCTGGACATAGTCTTATAGTAGAACTTTGATTCCAGTTTCTATTAAAAGCGGCAAGCCCTCCTATAGAATAACATACAACAAGGTTATCCACTGCAGTACTATTAGTATCGGCAAAAGTTTGGAACAACCTAAGTGATCACCTTAGGGAACTGGTTAACCAGATTATGTAACATTCATACACAGAACACAATAAAATCACTTTAAAAACTGTGAAATGAATTAGAATGATTTCAAATGAGAAAGTCAAGTTGTGGAATGAGAGTATGCTACCATAAAAAAAAAGGTAAAACAAGAATTCACACATATTCCTTGTATACGTATGTACGTACACACATTCCTTATATACATATGAAATATCTCTGAAAGGGTACATAAGCAACTGAAATTATTGGCTTCTTCTAGAAAAGGCACTGGATAATGATGGACAGGGTTTGGGGGAGACATCTCACTGTGTATCCTTTTGATTTTTGAACCAAACAAATGTAATTCCTACTTAAAACACATAAAATTAATATTTTAAAGAAAAATAAAATTATATGAAA
>CAUYSK010041922.1:0-18845 GCA_963575035.1 Avahi laniger | reverse complement strand
TATTTAATTTTACTTTAAGTTTTAATACAAGCTAGAATAAAGTTTAGGTAAAATGTTATTATTTAAAGGTTTTTACACACTCACCCCCACATGTACTATATTTTTAACATTGCTAAGCAGTGTGAAAACAGTTTCCTGCAGCTTTGCTTTGACAGCATAAATAGCTTCCAAATAATACATGATCTTTAGAAAAACATTATCATTATGGATTTAACTAATATACTTGCATTTGAATGCATGTCTACATGTGGTGCTATATTTTTCACAAAATATGTGGAGCAGTTGACATAGTGTTAGAATATTATTACTTATGAATGAATCTAGGTCTTACTAAGAATAGTATGACTCCCTTATTTATGATATGAATAACTAATACATTCAATACAATTGACTGTTGTCTTTCAATTCAATTTGACTTAGCAAAAATTCTGCTCAACATCTACAAGTGACACCTTATTTACAACAAATAGGGTCTGCATTAAAATAAAAGTCTGAACATATTTCTCAGTCTGAAAAGTTAAGGAAGGCTTCAGAAAGGAGATGACATTTGGGCTGCATCTTAATACTTAAATAAAAGAACTGATTTCATATTCATGACCTCACTGGACACCCCTGTTCCTTGTCCAATCCACACTAGTGGAGCCTTCTCAGCCTTTTTATTGAAGGTATTCGTGGTTACGCTCACAGCGAGGAATTGCTGATAATTTTAATCACGACTCAGGCGTTTCCAACAGTATGCAAAACAAAGTGACTATCTCTTCCTTCTTGAAAATTTCTCCTTTTTTCACTAATATTTTAGTTTTTTAATATTTATGTACAGTTATGTATCACTTAACAGTGGAGATATGTTCTGAGAAACGTGTCGTTAGATGATTTCATCCTGTGAACGTCATACAGTGTACTTACACAAAGCTACGTGGTCTAGCTTTCTACACACCTAGGCTATATGATACAGCCTATTGCTCCTAGGCTACAAACCCTGTATAGCATGTTACTGCACTGGATTAGGTAGGCAATTGTAACACAACGATGTGTATTTGTGTATCTAAACATATTTAAACATAGAAAACATACAGTAAAAACATGGTATAAAAGATAAAAAATGGTATACCTGTATAGGGTACTCACCATGCATGGAGTTAGCAGTAGTAAGACGGGAAGTTGGTTTGGGTGTGTGAGTGGTGAGTGAATGTGAAGGCCTAGAACATCGCTGTACACTACTGCAGACTTTATAAACATTACACGTAGGCTACACTAAATTTATAATAAATGAATAAATAAATAAATTTATAATAAAAATACTTTTCGTTCTCAATAAATTAACCTTAACTGACTATAACGTTTTTACTTTATAGAGTTTTTAATTTTTTTAACTTCTTTACTCCTTTGTGATAACACTTAGCTTAAAACACACACACACTAAAACTGTACAAAAATTTCTTTTCTTTATATCCTTTTTCTGTTGACTTTTTTCAATTTTAAAAAATTTTTATTTTCATTTTATTTTTTAAACTTTTTTGTTAAAAACAGAGACACAACCATACACATTAGTGTAGGCCTACACAGGGTCAGGTCAATATCACTGTCTTCCCCCTCCACATCGTGTCCCACTCGAAGGTCTTAGGGGCAGTAACACACACAGAGCTTTAGCTCCTGTGATAACAATATCTACTTCCGGAAACCTCCTGAAAGACCTGCCTGGTGGGGTTTTACAGTTAACTCTTTAAAAAATACGTAAGTAGAAGAAGTACTCACTAAAATAACAATGAAAAGTATAGTATAGTAAATACACAAACAATAACAATAATTTATTGCCATCATCGAGCATTATGCGTGGTTGAATGTGCTGTACTTTTATATGACTGGTGGCATGGTAGGTTTGTTTACGTAAACAGCACCACAGACAGGAGCGACAGGATGAGCTGCAACTTTGTGACAGCTACAACGTCACAAGGCAGCAGGTATTTTTCAGCTTCGTTATAATCTTATGGGGCCACCTTTGTATATGCAGTACATCATTGACTGGAACATCGTTATGTGACACATATAAAAATACAGATTTATATTTATATTTATTTTATTTTAATTTTAATTATTCGTTCCTGAAAAAGATTGGCCATTAGTATCCTTTTGATACAGTCCTCATCCAATTGACATATGAAGTTTACGCAAGGCTTATACAATGTGTTGAGAATGTTTCCTTCTTTATTTTTTTCTAAGACTTCATTTTTAAGAGAAGTTTTAGGATCACAGCAAAGTGAAGAGGAAGATAGAGATATTTCCCATATAACCCCTGCCTCCTCACATGCATAGCTTTTCTCATTATCGACTTCCCCCACTATAGCGGAACATTTATTAAAACTGATGAGCCTACATTGACACATCATAACCCAAAGTCCATGGTTTACGTTAGAGTTCACTCTTGGTGCTGGAGATTCTATGGGTGTGGACAAATGAACGATGACATGTACCCATCATTGGAGTACCATTCAGATCAGAATATTCTCACTACCCTGAAAATACTCTGTGCTCTGTCTATTCATCCTTCCCTCCTCTCTCCTGGAACCACTGATCTTTTTATTGTCTCCATTGTTTTTCCTTTTCCAGAATGTCATGTAGTTGGAATCATAGTACATAGCCTTTTCAGACTTGTGTCTTTCACTTAGTAATATGCTTTTACGGCTCCTTCATGTCTTTTCATGGCTTTTAGTTCATTTCTTTTTAGTGCTGAACAATGTTCTGTTTTCTAGAGCTGAATAACTTCCATTGCCTGAATGTACCACAGTTTATTTATCTGTTTACCTATTGAAGGACATCTTGTTCCAAGCTTTGGCAATTATGAATAAAGCTGCTGTCCACATCAGTCTGCAGGTTTTTGTGTGGATTAAATTTTCAGCTCCAATTGGGTAAATACCAAGGTGCACTATTGCTGGATCGTATGGTAAGGGTATATTTAGTTTTATAAGAAACTGCCAGATTGCATTCCAAGTGGCTGTACCATTTTGCATTCCCACCAGCAAGAGATGAGAGTTTCTGTTGTTCCATGTCCCCCCCAGCATTTGGTGATGTAAGTCTTCTGGATCTTGGTTATTCTGAGAGGTGTATAGTGGCATCTCATTTTATTTTGCATTTCCCTGATGATGTATGATGTGAAGCATCTTTCCATGTCCTTATTTGTCATCTATATATATTATTTGATGAGGTGTCTGTCAAAGTCTCTGGCCCATTTGTTTAATTGGGCTCTTCGTTTTCTTACTGTTGAGGTTTAAAAGCTCCTTGTATATTTTGGATAACAGTCTGCTATCAGATGTGTCTTTTGCAAACTTTTTTTCAATCTGTAGCTTGTCTTCCCATTTTTTGACGTTTACCTTTTGTAGAGCAGAAGTTTTTAATTTTAATGAGTCTAACTTATTATTTTTCATTCCTTTTTTAGTTTTAGAGCTTCATGTAATATTAGAATTCTCAAATGTATTTATTGATTATATATATCATAAAAGTTGCCTGTCAAATATACTTCATCTGTGGAAAAACATTTGTAAAAATAAATACATCTCTTTGAAAGCTGTAGGAGTATTCGTTCTTTTTTGTGTGTAAAAGGTAAGATATAGTTTTATAGGAATTTGTCCATAATGTCTAATTTCAAATTTTTGAAATATTCAAATTTATTGAAATTCATCTTTCTTTTATTCAAATTTCAGAGTCATTCTATTCACTTTTCTATCTACAGTGAATTCTCTTTCCCTAGATCTTATAATTTAGGCCATGGCTCAAATGTAATTTTAAAGACTTCTTCCTGATCATGCTATATTACTATCTCACAGAGACCCAGTTTCTTTCTGTATCATTAATCTGATCACTTCTAGAAATTTTCTCAGTTGTTTACTTTTTTATTAGGATTTTAGCTCCATGAGAGCAGGGACCTAGACTATCTTATTCATCATGATATTCTCAATTCCTAGGATTCTAGTGTGTATTACTCCAAAATTTTTATGAATAAATGAATAGTGCTTCTTACTGTTAGGAGACAATTTTCTATAATTCTCTCACATTTCTGCATATTGTGCAGTGAGGTATTGGGGGACATTTTATTCTAGGTATCTTTTTAAGGCTGTTTGTACAATGACATGCCTTTGAAGACAGATGTATTTCTTTCTAGAGCAAAGGGGGACATATCTATATTGTCTAGTATAATAATTTCTAACTCCAGAGTATAAGCAAGGCATGTGTATGACCCATTATGAAATATTTGCTTTCCATATACTTGGGGTTCCTTTCCTGAAACACAACTCACTGTAGGTGCAGACATCCAGCTGGGCCCATATGCTTTGTCCTTGTGGGATTTAGGGGTAAAGGAAATTGGCACAAATATGCTGATGCTAATGCCACTTGCAGTGCTGTATATAACAGTCCTTTGTCTTTGACCCAGAAGTCTCCTATCCTCTCCAAGTGCTCACGAAACTGTCATAGGCTGACTTGTTAGCTTGCTGTGGGATAAGGTCTCAAATCATGATGTTTCTTGACAATGACATACTAGTTGGAAATGCAGGTATGTATGAGATAAAGTATGCTTGAATATACTTAGTCTTGAAGACTTACAGATCTTGTTCAAAATTACACAGTAAATAATTTAAGGTTTTTGGGCTGGGCCCACTGTATTCTATCTAATATAATTTAATGCCAGAGTAAAATACCTCAGTACCTGTGAATAGATGTATTGTTAATATTCCCTTTATATGTCTTTAATATATTCTAAAATTTCCCAATTATATTCATTTTTATATGATAGTTGTTAATGACCAAGATACATGCTATTATCTTCAGCTAAAGCCATTCAATGCTTTATCATACAGGAAAAAAGAAATCTTTCCAGTTTCCTATGATAAAATGGCGCTAAAACAGAATCGCTTTTTAAGTTACTTGCCAGTAGCTCATTTCTATTTTAGTTGTATCAAAATATCAACTGAGAGATGTTTTTTACACATTCCATGTATATGAAGACTTATTTGCTAATAAGTCTGAATAAAATACTTCCTTCCAACAGTAAATTTTGAAATATTTTATGGAGTTGCTACTTAAACTCCAGTTGCACATTTTTACATCAAGAAAATAATTCAGCCAAAGTCTATTATAGTACAGTTATCTTATTTGTTACACTAGCTTAGTAGCTACAAAAATTTCCTTGAATTATAGCCTCAAAATTTAACCAAGGTCCCCCACCCTAATGGTTCATGGCTGAAATCATCCTTAATAATTTTCTCTGACTTGATACATAAACAGCAATATATTGACTTTATAATCCATCTGGATGTGGCTAATAAATTTGGGTTATTCAGCTTTAAAATTGTTTTGTGGACACAAAACTCATTTAACTCATCAATTATGTGGTTACTGTCACTGTCATTTGACTTTTTGGAATATAAATAACTTGTTACATTTAAACTACTGAGTTGTTGCTTTATAAATTTAATCAGCAGAGGGATTTCTGTAGATACATGCAATTGTAAAATAAGACAATTAGTATCCATATATTCCAAAATATATTCACTCTTGAGTTTAAATATCTTCATAAAAAGATTCCATAAAATGTACAAATATTTATTGTGGTTTAAATTACTGTGTGTGATGTATTGCAATGACTTTCCTCCCAAAGAACTGATGCTTTTTAAACAGTCACCAATCCTCAATGTTAGAGGGTAAATAAGTTTCATAATAAAAGTTGTTTTTAAATAAATATGCATTCTTAATTTAAAAAATCATTATATAACACATTGTTTTGTTACATAAATATATTTAGAGAAAATCGAACTTACTATTTGAACCTACCATTGAAATCTTAATAGCTTCCAATAGACAGTTCAGAAGGTAATATTTAGATAGTGAATTTTGAACACAGAGAAATGCTTGATATCTCTTTGATATTTTTACATTGTAATATGAAAGACACTTTTCATAATATACACAATTACTCTAACTTTAAAACTTTGATGATATTTTCCATATCATATTACCCAAAAACTGGTATTGCTAAAGCAAACAAAAATTTTTCTTTGCCTTTATTCTAGACAACAAAAGCAAAATGCTTTGCAAAATTTGTTTTCTTTTGATTAATACTATTTAAAACTGCACACAATCTCTCTTATTATTGAATCTTAAAGTTCCTGAAACATGTTTTTATCATTTGAAATAGCATTCTTCTAGAAAAAAAAAGCAGGGCACTTACACATATGTAATGAGTATACATCTTAGTGCATAAAGATTGTCACCATTCCTGGGTTTATATACCCAGAAAGAACTATCCTTCCTCTAAATATACATGATTAGTTAATTAATATTTTTTCATGCATTGGAAAATGCAAAAGGGATTCCGGATACTTATTATTTCACCTGCCCTATTCTTACTAGACATACACAGAGACACACAGTTAGAAACACACACTCACACATTCACATGCAAACAGACACACTTCTGCTATCCCTAGCAATACGTATTCATTGAGTGTACACTATATGCCTGACACATTTCATTTATGAACCACTTAAATTATTAATACAATACTGACAGAGAGAGAAACATGCAGAGAAGCTAAGTGAGCTTCTGCAGTCGCACTCTGGCAAAGGATGTTGTCCGATTTGAACTTAGTCTAGCTTCAGAACCCAGAGTTCTAACCAGAGAGCTCTTTGACAAAAGATTTTGAAAGTTCCACTTGACAACTTTATATTAAAATGTGCTTTTCCCTCTGCCAGTTCTTATTCAAATTCAGTATATCTTTTATATTTAAAGACCAGTGAATATGAGCTATTTATTTAAATCGAGGAAATGTCTACATCATGCATTAAAATGATTGATAAAAATTGCTTTTCAGTATCAAAATTAAGGGGCATATTATTTTTTTAATTATTGCATGTTCCTCTTTTCTTTAGTAATACACTTTCTGGGAATAAAACAGAAGTAGAAAAAAAGAAAATTTTCTTTATAATTGCAGAGTATAGAAAACAATTCTCAATTTTTACAGCCAGTTCAATGATGGATCAGAAATGCAAGCACTTCTCACATTCAAATTTGAATATATTCTTCTAGTCCATGTAAGCCCTTTCAAAATGCAGCCCAAACTTTTGAAAATAAATCACTCATTTCACTTGAACATGTTTTAATTGTGTGAAATATGGGGCTACAATAATAGCACAGGCTGGTAGGAATAAATGACTGGGAAATTTACTAAAAAGGTATAATTTGTAGAGTATAAAAATGATGTCTTAGTTTGGCAGGGAGAATAAGTTTTAGTGATCTATTGAACTACATGGTGACTATGGTTAATAATAATGTATGGTATGTATCAAAATTGCTTAAAAATGATTTTTAATGTTCCCAGCACAAAAAAGATAAGTAGATGATGTGTTGAATATGTTAATTTACTTGATTTAATCATTCCACAATCCATAAAATATATCAAACACCATATCCCATGTGTATATGTATATATATGTACATATACATACACACACCCTGTAAATATATCAATTATAATTTGTCCATTCAATTTGTCTCCGTGAAGAACATTGTTGGTATTTTGATAGGGAATGCATTGAATCTGTAGATCGCTTTGGGTAGTATGGACATTTTAACAATATTGATTCATCCAATTCATGAACTTGGAATATCTTTCCATTTTTTGTGTCCTTTTCAATTTCTTTCATCAATGATTTATAGTTTTCATTGTAGAGATCTTTCACTTCTTTCATTAAATTTATTCTTAAGTAAATTATTTTATTTCTGGCTATTGTAAATGGGATTACTTTCTTATTTTCCTTTTCAGATAGTTTGCTGTTGTTATATAGAAATGATACTTTGATTTTATTTCCTGCAGCTTTACAGAATTTGTTTATCAGTTCTAATAGTTCATATCATCTGCAAACAAGAATAGTTTGACCTTTTCCTTTCCAATTGGGATGCTCTTTATTTTTTTCTTTTGACTAATTGCTCTGGTTAGGACTTCCAGTAATGTCCTGAATAAAAGGGTTGAAAGTGTGCATCATTTTCGTGTTTCAGATGTTAGAGAAAAGGCTTTCAGTTATTCTTTGTTCAGTATAATACCAGTTGCAAAGCTGTTGTACATAGTTTTCATTGTTTTGAGGTAAGTTCTTTCTATACTCAGTTTTTTGAGAGTTTTTATCATGAAGCAATATTGAATTTTATGGAATTTTTTGTCATTAATTGAAATGATCATATGGAACCACAAAAGACTCAGAATAGCCAACATCGTCCTGATCAAAAAGAACAAAACTGGTGGAACTATATGAACCGAATCAAATTATACTATAAAGCTATAGCAACCTAAACAGCATGGTACTGGCATAAAAACAGGCACAAAGACCATAGGCACTGGCATAAAAATAGGCACATAGACCATAGGTACTGGCATAAAAATAGGCACATAGAACTTAGTAGAGAACCCAGAAAGAAATCCATACTCTTGCAGTCAACTCATTTTTGGCAAAGGTACCAAGAACATACCCTGGGGAAAGAAAATTCTCTTCAATAAATGGCACTGGGAAAACTGTATATCCACAGGCAGAAGAATGACACTACACCTGTTCCTCTCAACACATATAAAAATCAAATCAAAATAGATTAAAGATTTAGGTCTGAGACCTGAAACTATGAAACTAATAGAAGAAAACATTGTGGAAACACTTTGGGACATTGGTCTGGGTAAATTTCTTGAGTAATACCCTAAAGCACAGGAAACCAAAGCAAAAATGGACAAGGGGGGTCACATCAAGCTAAAAAGCTTCTGCACAGCAAAGGAAAGAATCAACAAAATGAAGAGACAACCCCCAGAATGGGAGAAAATATTTGTGAACTACCCATCTTACAATGGATTAATAACCAGAACATATAAGGAGCTTAAACAACTCAATAGGAAGAAAAACAGAACAATCCAATTTAAAAATGAACAATATATAAGATTGGATATTTTCAAATGAAGACATACAAATGGCCAACATGAAAAAATGTTAAATATCACTAATCACTGGGGAAATGCAAATCGAAACTACAGTGAGATATCTCACCCCACTTAAAAAGGCTTTTAGACAAAAGGCAAGCAATAACAAATGCTGGCAAGGATGTTGAGAAAGGGAAACCCTTATACATTGTTGGTGGGAATGTAAGTTAGTACAGATATTATAGAGAACAGCATGGAGGTTCCTCAAAAACTAACAGCAGGGCTACCATATGACCCAGCAATCCTACTGCTGGGTATATATCTAAAAGAAAGGAAATTAGTATATTGGAAAGATATGTATTCCCATGTTTATTATAGCACTACTCACAATACCCAAGATAGGGAATCAATGTAGGTGTCCATCAATGAATGATTCAATAAAGAATATGTGATATATGCACAAAATGGAATATTTTTCAGCCACAAAAAACAATGAATCTTGCCATTTGAAATAACATGGATGGAACTAGAGAAGGTTATGTTACATGAAAGAAGCCCAGCATAGAAAGACATGTGTTCTCACTCATATGTGGAAGCTAAAAAAAGTAATTGAACTCACGGAGATAGAGAGCAGAAGGATAGCTAGCAGAGGCTGAGATGGGAAGCCAGGAAGGGAGAATAATAAGGAGGAAGTTGTTAATGCAGTTAGATAGAAATAATAAGATCTACTATTTGGTAGCACAATAGGAGGCTATAGTTGACAATAATTTATTGTACACTTTCAAATAACTAAAAAAGTAGAAAGGAATATTCCTAACACAAAGAAATAATAAATGCGTGAGGTGATGGATTCGCCAATTACCCTGATTTGATTAATCCACATTGTATGCCTGTATCAAAACATCACATTTACCCTATAAATGTACAACTATTATGTACCCATAATAATTAAAAATAAAATTTAAAAGAATTTTAAAATGTTTACATTAAAGTTCTTAAAATCCTCCAAAATAAATAGAGATAAAAAATTTATGAAGTTCATAGGATTACCACACAAAAAACATGCAAACAAGATTTTAAGATAATTTCAGGTCAATTTTATACTAAACTACGCAAGCTGTTTATGTATGTTTCCTTTTTTTTACATTCAAGATGCATATTACCGTCTATTCTCTTTTAAATTTTAATGTTCATTATACTTTCTATTATTTTTAATGAAAAAAACATACATAGTATTTTCTATATTTATCTAAGCTTAATAGTCATAGATAATATGACCCAAACAGCACACATTCTAAGTGGAATTTGCTAGATATATTTCAAACAAGTAAATGTATTGATTACAAGTAATAAAAACTTAATATGAATCAAAAGTTCCTACTTACGTTTGAAAGAATTGAAATTTATAAAAATGGTGCTTCCTTTCCTCTTAGGTTATTTGTGGTGATCATCCCTATTATAAGTTACTGCTTGGGGAAAAATGAACAAGTTTTTGTTTTGCGTTCGCCTAAATAAGGTTACCTTTTCGATATCGATTATTGGCACATTATCACCATTTTAATATAGGAAAAGTAACATTAAATAAATATATAAAATAAAAAATAGAATTTGACTTCTAAAATGTGTGATCTATTTTTGATATAATTCAATGTGAAAGAAAATTACCTAAAACAAAGATAGAAATACAGTCAAGAGGTAGTGTCTATCTGTGGTTTGCTGACTCCTTTACCTAAATATATATCACTAAGCTCAGCACATCTTACTGGCAAATGTCAAATTAAATATTAACAATGTAAAACCTGAACTAATACAGGTGGTAGCTAGATTTCAAGCTGGAAGCTGCTTTGGATGTATATTTAGGCTCCCAGGGTTTTTGTGTGTGTGTGTGTCCAACTATGCTTTGATGCTGTAAAAATCAGAGACACTTTTAGTAGAGGTACTGACAGAAACATTGCTATAACAAGAGCTTCCAACTTGCCAGTTAACGTATTGTTCACAAAATAATTTTTGTTTTATTTAGAGACGCTGTATCATAGAGATATGGAGACCCTGAAGGGGCAAAGTACAGATTCACAGTTGTTTTTACTGTTCTTAGCTTTCAGAACCTGCATCTCACTCAGAGCATTCAAGAAATAATAAAGTTTCTGCATTTTTAGCTGTGCAATCATAACAAGTTTGGGCTAATTTTTAGGAAACTAAAATGTCCCTTATCTTTTGTACCTAGAGCTGCCACGTTAATATGTATTGTAATATAATGGAAGAGATTTGCATTAAATAAATTATTCTTCCAGTAGTATCTGAAAGATTCAAGCATATTTATTAAGAATAAGATATATTGTAGTTCTTCTTTTTTCAATATGTTACTAAATTTATTTTTATTGATGGCTGAAATATTCTAAAGTTAGAATAACAGATTTTTTTCCCTTCCTTCCTTCTTTCCTTCCTTCTTTCCTTTCTATCTCCCTTTTCCTCTCCTCCTTTTCTTTCTCTCCCACCCTCCCTTCCCTTCCTCCTTCCATCCTTTCCTTTCTACTCTTTTCTTTTCATGACATAAGCAAATGGTGTATTTTGTGGGCATTCAGACATCTGTAATTGGATTGAGGTAACTGGTTTTCAAGAGGAGAGAAAATCAGAATAATCCATGGTTTATTTTTCAAAATGAGTACATAAATTCTGCAAGCTTAAGGATTGTGACATCCTCACACATCACTACCTGGGAATGAGGAAAATGTAGACTTTGAGAAAATCCCTAGCTGACTGGACTATTATCTTCTGCATGCTCCCCATCTCCAACTGGGAATCATAATTTTAGGATATCACAATGATGTTCTGCATGTGTGATGAAGATAACTGCATAAACCAAATATAAATTTGAAGGATTTCAAAACATTTCTAGGGCATAATTGCAATGAAATGTCCATCGCCCACGGAGATTTGAAGATTAGATGGAGACACAGAAGAGCCTCTTTCTATTTGAATATAGTTCCTTGAATGTTCCTTTTGTTTAATAAATTAGGAATTCAGTTTCATTACATTCTGTGAGTTTCTAATTATATAAACAGGATTGTGTTAGTATGACCTAAATCTTGCCTGGTATATATAATGTAAAAACAAGCAAGTTACGGGTTCTCTATTACTTATATTTTAGTGATCTCTAGCTAAGGATTTATCTTATTAATGATATTTTTAAAATTTCATAATATCTTGGTATTTATATTTTTGAAAATAAATTAATAAATTGATAACAAGTTTTATCTATCAGTACCTTGTGAAATTTGTTAGTGGGAATTAGCATTCAAAAGTCAGATTACCTCTGGATAAACTACAAAAATCATATTTCATTATTTAAAACCAGAGAACATATTGTGGTCATGGTGACTTCAGGATATTTCATGTCTTGCTAAAACAGTTGACACTCTTTATCCTAATCCCTTTAATATGACATAAATCCAGTGTTAACTATTAGCAATGGCTGTAATACAGGGAATAAGTAACTCAGGCATTTAGAAGTTAACAATTCAGAGAAGGCTTGTGATGTTTAGGAAAAATGTGAAGCTTAAAGAATAAAAATATCAGTATTTAGATAATAATAGGTCCATTTGGTATTGAGGGGAAAATAAGTGCACAAAAACAACTCTTCTTATTTCAAAGAAAGTCAGAAATTTAAGATAAAAGACCATAATACTGTAAAAACTTGAATCGAGATATCTATAAATCCAATTGAAGATGGTAATTATTATTGATACTATTATTATTATTATTATATTTTATCTAAGGAAGGTATAGTTTGCTGAAAGTTACCTTTTGAGGACAACAGAGAAGGGTCACGGGTGTGGTCCTTAAGAGAAGCCCACATGTACATGCACGGCTTCCACACCAGCAGATCTGTCACGTTGAAGGTCACACCTGTGCAATTGTCAGGGAAATCTTTCTTCTTCTCTCTTTTCTTTACTTTGTGCCATGTCTATAAAGAAAATGCATTGATAGGACACAATTCATCAGTAAAATTCTAATTTTTATCTTCAAAGTACTGGTCACCCAACATACTTTTATCATATTCACTTTCTACCCTATGAAATGTGGATATAGGATTTTACTATTGAGCAAATAGACTATAGTGCAGAACTGGAATCTTCCACTTGCAATCATCAGCACATACCAAGGTAAATGTGCAAATAGAAAGGAAAAGTACAATGAAAGGGTCTGAGGGCTACCATTGAGCTTTGAAAAGCAATGATGATGAAGATATTGGAGGACAGATCATGTTCTATTTATCTCGAGATAAATATTAGTGTCGGTCTTAATGTCTGATTCCCTTGTAGCTTATTCATGGGAAATTATTCTCAGAAAAACACAGCGGCCTGGGAAGTGACAAAGGAAAAGAAGTTTGTGCATCAGTTAAAGAGGAAATTTGACCACTGAAAATTAGAAACAAACCTCTCGGAGTTGGTAAAATGATGAAGCTGGACACGCCTGCTGGGGCTTGGAAAAAGATAAAATGATGGCAATTATCAAATTTTAAAAAAGAAGAGAGTTTCTTTTCATTTTCATAAAATCTGTGAGTTTTATAAGAACTGGATGATGTATTCTAGCAGTGCAGATCTGCTTACTGCTAAGGGAGTCAGCATTGTGAGCCTTCTCCATGTTGAAAGGAAGACAACTGTGGGGACAGCAGTAAATGTCATGTCAGAATGGCACGATGGCAAAGAAATTTAAATGGAAAGACTCTTCACGACCTCCAGCTATTGTAACTCCACTGGCAAACATAAAAATCAAGAATTCAGTTGCAGAGTGAAAATTAGTTTCTTGGTGTTAATTATAACTGTTAATATAATTCTACTGCAAAAGTCCCCATTCCTATTTTAGATAGTCCCAAGAGTGGAAGGAAAAGGAGCTATGTTGATGAAACTAATTACCTGGTAAAAATTATTTTTAAAAATTGTACTAAAAATAGTGCTTCATTAATATGGATCAATAATGCAATATGATTACTGAAAAGGCTAATGCAATCTCAGGTTTCATTAATTGAACCAGAGCATCAAATCGCAGGAAATAATAGTTGGAATGTACTCAAGTTTATTAAAAATTGTTTTAAAATATATGTTGCTCTAGGATTTACACTTTAGATGAAGAAAAAAAACAATGCTACACTGTATTAGAAAAGAGAGTATTTGAAATCATATAATAAGCAAAACAGTTTTTTCCTAGTGCTGATCTGTCTGGAGAGACTTTGCCTGGAATGATTTTTCCTCAGATATTTACTGAGGAAAATGGTCCTTTGTAATCATTCAGGTCTCAGCTCAAATATCACTGCCCGTAAATAAATGCTTTGATCATTCACTGTGTCTACTGCTTCTCCCTTCCAGGGCAACATATTTCCATCGTCTTGTTTATTTATCTTCACAACAATACACATTGTTATTTTACATTTAAATATCTGCATATTCTTCATCCAGAGAATATGCTTTATGGAAGCAGAAAATTTCTCTGCACAGATGATTCCCAAATTTCCAACCAAGCGCTGTACCTGGCAATTGAGTGGGGAGAAATTGCTCTAAAAAATATACTTTGTTACTAGAAGAAGTATGGATGGTGTCTGGCAAGTAGAACAATAGTCATTCTTTACAGGATCTCATCTTCCTGCATTTGGGAAATTGGTGAATACTTCTGAGACTTCTCATGGCTTCACAACCTTACTTTTGAAATTCTGTTCTTCATCCTTCTTATTTTAATTCTTCATTTTAAATTAGTTCCTGATTTTACTATTTCCTGACACCATCTTCCTTCCCTTATGGATCGGTTCTATTTCATTGCCCATTTGTGGTTCCATCATGTTTTTTTTTTTATGCAGAGTGAGCATAACCACACAGCCATATAAAACTGGAGGAGAATTTTCTGATGAATTTCTAATACCTTTCTGAGAAATCACCATTCCATTGACTGTTAATGCTGGAGCTGAGTTTTAACATCACTATCTTAGAGTACAATCTAAAAAATTCTTCAGAGTTTTTCTCATATTATACCTAGAGCTCAGCACTAAATTCATTTTGCAAGTATTCATTTTACAAATAGTTTTTATTAGAGTTGTTCCCATGTAAATTATTTTGGTATATACCAAAACAGCCTCTCTCTCTCTCTAAGGATGAATAGATAGATACCCAGCCTTAATCTACATGTATTTAGACAGACTTGATGGCTAATCTCTGAGATGTCACATTTAAAAATTATCATGTTATAAGGACTAAGTAATTTCACTAAGAAATTACTTTTAACACATCTGCCAGCTTACCTCCATTCCTACAGAATGCAGAAAATACACACTTTAGCTGCCTTATAACATCAGAATGATGTTAATTTATGTACTTCATAGATTGTCAGGAGTGAGTCATGTAATGCATGGCACATAGTATATACTTAATAGTACTAGTTTTTAGTTATTTCTTATCTGAAATCCACAGCCAACTGAATTATTATTCAGTTAACTCATGAACATCCATGACAAAATTTTTTGAGGGATGAGTATATAACTAGAAATATTTCCTCCTTATTTTTCTTCTGAAATGACCCACATTTTTTGACATTAAAAAGTGTAGGTTTTTCTACAACAGGTTGGTTTGCTCAACAGTACTTTACTATAGGCTTTGTGCTCCAAATTGAATTAATCCTCAGTACTCTATCATTTTCTTGATTTCATATAGATCCTTTCTCGTATATACAGGATCAGATCATAGCTGTAATCAGACCTCTGCCACATCAGCTGTCAGCAACATTTACTCAATGTCATCCTTAAATTCCTCCAACATATTCAATGGATGTTGACACCTTCCCTGGGGGCCATGAAGATTTTGTTCATTTGACTTTTCATTTTGCTTCCAAAGCAAATATTATTTATTTCTGTTTCATTACTTTTCATATTTTATTTTGATTATATATGTGTCATCTTCTTGTTTTGACTCTATTTCCCTTAAGGATTTTTTTCCATCCCTTCATCCTTTCATCATTCCTCTCTAAATTCTATTCCCCAACACACACACATGCACACACACACATACACACAGAGCCGAGGTCCACAATAGATTAAGGAGCTGGTAATTGTTTAGTGAATGAGGCCATATAATATTAAGTACAATTTGATAAAGAACCTTGAGCTTGCCAGTTACATCTCCTAAATACATCGCCTACAAAGACTAAAATAAAACATTCTACTGCCATTTTGAGCCTTTTTTTTTTTGCCATTTCCAAATTTCACGTTTAATCTCAAAATCATCAAGGAATTTTTGTCTTCTTCATTTATATTAAAAAATAGCAAACAAAAACAAGAATTTATTAAATAACTGTGAGAGAAGAATGGAGTTAAATGTTGAACAGGGGAGAAATGAAGCTGGATAAGGTTGTGTCACTGGGACCCACAATCCTACTTTGAAAAAAATATCAAATAAAATGAAGCAATGAATGAAAGTGGCCAGAGAGATTACTGAGTGGACTTGAGTTATGAAAAATGCTTGCTACACAGTTCCAATCACATTGTTTTATCTGCATTCTTGAAATTCCATTCAGATAGGATGGTCAAACTATAGAGCTATGTGTTTTGGGGATAGCAGAGCAGCCCAGAGAGAGGAATTAAGAGAGCAATTGGGTGACTAAAGCATTTATTTATGAAAATTTACAAATTCCTTATAATATGCTTCTGTGATTTTGTGATTTATATATTTTAGTGTCTTACTACATAGCTTATCATAATTTATGAGATTCCTTGACTTCTATTGTTTGCATTTGCTACTTGTTTAGCTTTTGCTACTTGTTTAGCTTTTGCATCAGTTCAGCAAAGGGCAGCAAACTCCTAGGGCCCTGCTGACCAAACCTAGGCAATGGAAAACTTTTTTTCTCCTTTAGTATTATTGAATAACTTAGGTTATATTTATATAACATAAGCTTATTTCTACCTTATTGAATAGAGATTTGTGAAAACATTTCTGGATTTAAGGATTTTGTCATTGTTGGCATGAAACTATAGAAGATCACTTAAATCATAATGTGGAACTCTGTTAGAGACTAATCAATATAGAGACACTATTTGTAAGAACTTTCCTTTTCAGAAATTGCACTTGAGAGAAAAACACTAAAATGATTTTTTTAATGATATGCTGGTATTTTTAACGATATCATTCTGAATGCTCTCTGATGTGCCACTATGGGAAGAGTGTTATAAAGGCAATAGAGCTATTGAAACCATACTCTATTTCAAACTCAGGTAAGAATCTGTCCCTTTCCCTCCCCAGTAAGTGCCAACAGACACCATATTCCAAAATGAGGCAGTGGAACACCAAGTAGGACTTACAAAGGAGGTAGCATAACCTCTAACTTACAAAGTAAGTTGGAACAATTAAGAAATATGCTGGAGATTGGAGTGGGACTTTTCTTCTCACTGTAACACAAGAACATGGAGCGTTAAGAAGACACTGACTTACAATGCCCTAGAGGAACGGGACACAGAAATCAGTTCCAGGTAGAGAAAGACTGTGGCTGTTTAGCTGTTCTAATTACAAAATTAAAAGAACTAATCTGAATTTCAGAGCTTATCCGAACAAAGGATGTTCTCTCTGTAGATGAGAGTCATCTGAGCTGGTTTGAAGGGATTTCTGCCTAAAAAGGATAGGAAGAAGGTTAAGGAGGAAATTCTAATGGACAAACGCTGAGTAATTCAAACAGCACAAAACCAGAGGCTGATGGGAGAATTTTAAATGGACAGCCAGGTGAAAATGCAGCCCTTGTGTCATGAGAAGTATCTCAGAACATGCTCAGGAAAGAGGTAGCTTTAAAGACCTGCAAAATACAGAGAAATTCAATGCCAAATAATATCAGTAACTGCCAAGAAACAAAATTCCTGCCCTTTACCTCTTTTCTCATAAATGTTCCCTTCCCACTTCCTTTAACTCTTGAGCAACCTAAGTCAGCCTAGCGAGGAATGGAAAAGAATACAAATCCAGCCAGGAAATGGGAAAGAAATTGTGCATTTAGCCATTTCCTTCTGCAAGCTTCCCCTCTGGAGGGCTTGTTCTATTGGAAGAGACATGATTTAGTTTTTAATGAGTTTTGGAAGGAGATTCTTCTCACTGAACAAAAATGGAGAACAAATAAAAGAGTAGAAGAACCTGTCAAAATTGCTTCTGGGGCAGGAAATTTCCATTTTCACAGAGTAGTTAAGATGAGTAGGAGAAGGAAGGAAATACATTTGTTTTCTTCCTATTGTATCCTGGGATTCTGATTGTGTCCTAGGAACCCCACCTATTCAATAAATAAATAATTTTAAATTATAAAGCATTAACAAACATATCTTTGTATTGTCATTGGAATGGGAAATCTAAAAGGTCAAGCATCTAACATGAAACTTCTTAAATATTTTTTAGGAAAAAACATTTTGATTTTACAGAATCAAATTTGCTTAAGTTGAAGCTGCTTCCCAGGAAAGATTTTAGGAATATTCACAATTAATTGAAATGTCAACCAGCTATAAGATTGGGATGATTGCAATGTACATGGAATTATCAGTAATTTGTTTTTGTGTCAATGTCTACTGATCCCAATTAACTGTTTTATTTTTGTATTATCCCTTAAAAATCAATGCTTTAGGAGAAAGAAATCATTACTGATTGAATGAATGAATAAATGAATGAATAAATGAAAGAAAATGTACATGAAATTTGAGACAAGCACCTGAATAAACTTGCTTGGTGGTAGCTACTTTATTCTTTTTTTTTTTTTTTTTTTATTTCAGCATAATATGAGGGTACAGATGTTTAGGTTACATATGTTGCCCCTGCCCCCCCTCCCCCCCTCAGTCCAGGTTTCAAATATGTCCATCCTATTGCGTGGTGGTGCACATTGTACTCTTTGTGTACA
>CAUYSK010041920.1:0-41637 GCA_963575035.1 Avahi laniger | reverse complement strand
CGGGAAGATCACTTGAGTTCAGGAGTTCGAGACCAGCCTGAGGGAGAGCAAGACCTCGGTCTCTACTAAAAATAGAAAAAAAAAAAATTAGCTGGGCAACTAAAAATAGAAAAAATTATCTATTTGGGCATGGTGGTACACACCTGTAGTCCCAGCTACTTGGGAAGCTGAGGCAGGAGGATCACCTGAGCCCAGGAGTTTGAGGTTGCTGTGAGCTAGACTGATGCCACAGCACTCTAGCTTGAGCAACAGAGCAAGAGTCTGTCTCAAAAAAAAATTAAAATTTTTAAAAATTTAAAAATTAAGAAAAAAGAATGGCATCCCAGAACCCCCTCCACTGCTGTTAGGAAGTAAGTTCTGCAACCACGTTGGCAATCTCCACTAAAGCTGTTGGCAGGAGGCCATCATTCCTCACCCCGTGGTCTTCTCCAAGCTCCTTGGTGTGCCTGTGACATGGTGGCTAGCTCCCCTCAGGGCAAGCCATCCAAGAGGGGGCGAGGAGGAAGCCCGTCACCTCCACCGTATTGATTTGTTAGAGACAAGTCCCCCTGTCCAGCCCACACTTGAGCCTCCCCCTTTCGGAGAGAGGAGTGTTGAGGAATTTGTGGACATATTTTAAAAGCACCACAGCATCCACTGGGAAACACTGAAAAGCGTGAAGAGAGAGAACAGAACCCGTCCCCGGTCCCATTGCGAACATGTCAGTGTTTCCCTTGGAGCATGCACACACACAGGGTGGCCTCCAGGATGGGTCTGCAGGCTTCTGTGAAATGTGTTCTAAACACTGGGGACTCTCTGGAGTTCCCGTTCCCCGGAAACAAGCCGCCACTCGCGATCAGGAGCAGCCACTTTCCCTCGCAGGGGTCATTAATCTGGACTCTGGGTTCCCCTTCTTGGCTTCCGCAGCCCAGGTCGTCCTGGCCGGGAATGGCACTGGCATTAGCCACGAGCACATCAGTCTGGAGATCAGCTCCCCTGAGGTTCCAGATCTGACCCTCATTGATCTTCCTGGCATCGCCAGGGTCGCTATGGGCAACCAGCCCCAGGACATCGGATACAAGGTGAGCCTTTCTGGAACATGGGAACAGGCCGAGCTGACATGGGGGAGACTCTAAGGTGTCTGCCTGCAGCCCCAAGGGCCCCGGTGTGCTCCCCGAGCCCCGACACTGAGTGATGAGGGAGGAGCCTGGGCGAGGGCTGCCCGGGCAGGGGCCTCCTGCTCAGGTTCCGACTTGGGCGTGGCAAGTCCCGGAGACAAAGAGGGGAACGGGACAGACTGGCAGGCGCACAGGACGGCTCACTTCCTGTCCAGCACTGTCCCACGGGAATGTGGGCCTCATGCTACCAGCTGTCCTGATATTAGAAAGAGGGCAGAAATTTGGATTTTTACATGAAATCTGCCCATTTTACCAAAAAAAATTTTAAATTAATATTACGTAAGCGAGTGAGAACATGGCCTGTGATCTCTGGCCAGGCACAGTGGAGAGGATCACGGCCGTAGCAGCACAAGGACACACATAAACCCTCAGTCTGGCTGTGTTGGGAGCCACCGAGCCTGCGGCTGCTCTGCCAGTGGCCTTTCCGTAAACCTCGTCCTCACTGGGATGCCTGAATCACACGTGGTCCGGAAACACTTGTGCACACCCTTTGTTTGGGCCAAGGCCAGTCCAGCACTGTCGAGGTCTGCCAAGCCGCTCACGTGGAAACCAGGGAGACAGAATGGTCTTGGGAGCAGGTGGACTCCAGGGCAGGGGAGTGTGGGGAGATGAGCCCTTCCTGCCCTAGGACTGGGGTCACCTGCCTTGCTTCTTCCATTTTACGGGGGCCGCGGCCAATGTTGGGAACCCAACCAGGGACTGATAACCGGGTGGCAGCTCCAAGAGCATCCTGGGTGGGGTCACTGCTAGCTCTATTGTTCTGGGCAAAACCTTGGGCAGCTAAATTTTGCTTTTTACCACAACATCCAAATCCATTCTCCATCTCTCTAGGGGCAGGGTAATTAGCTCATTTCCCTTACTGAGTTAAGCGACTAATCCCACACATTTTAGCCCTCCTAGGAGGGTGGCTGAGTCATCCTTCGAATTGGAGGGATTTCCTAGAGAAGGGAAGGATCCTTGCATGCCGTGGGAACACGCAGCTTCCGCCTGCAACTCCGTCCTCTCCTCTGTTGGGGTCCACGTGACTCGTTCGAGAACACCTTGATCTCAAACAATTGCATCAAAAGCAAGTTGGTTGAGATGGCGAAGTACTGCTGGTGCTTTAAGTGTTGGAAAAATGTGTCACAGCGTCTCCAAGCTTTTCGTTTGTGTTTCAGAATTATTAAAGGCTTTGTTTCTCTACATTCTGCTACTTCTAATTTTCAGCTCACTGTTCCCGCCACGCACCCTATGGGACCGGCTAGTCACTAACCATGCACTATGACGCAGTGGGTACAGCCGGCCACGGTTTCCAAACCTTCGCCTGGAGTTTAGAAAGAATGATAGCTAATGAAGTCGCAGGGTGTGGAAACACTGCCAAATCAACGAGAAAAGCATTTTATAAAAATTAATTAGGAAAAATATCTTAGCTTAAGTTTGTCTCTTTAATTCTTACTTAAATCCTTACAAAAAGAATGTGTTTGGTTGCTGAAATTACCAAGTTAGAACTCCAAGGATATACGTTATTTTGCATCACACTCCTGCTAACACTGGGCGTGTATGTCCCTGCAAGCGGTTTTCTATGGGGAGCACCTGATGTTTGGAAATCCTTCCTAATTACTAAATTGATTGCTTTATAAGTCACTTCCAGTCATTTCTGGTTGGTCACCTAGTTTCCTGTCTTCCCTCTATTGTGACAACAGTGACAGTGAAGCAGGGCTATGCAAGAAAAGTGACTTAAAAACACTTTATGTGACAAACAGATAAAATTCTCCTGTTAGTCACTAAAATCTGAGGATTTTTGCATCTACGTTCATCAGGGACATTGGCCTGTAGTGTTCTTTTTTTTGTTGTATCCTAGTCTGGTTTTTGGTATCAGGGTTATGCTGGTCTCATAGAATGAGTTAAGGAGAGTTCTACTCACGTCAATTTTTTGGAATAGTTTGAAAAGAATTGGTAGTATTTCTTCTTTAAGTGTTTGCTAGAACTCAGTGGTGAAGCCATCTGGTCCTGGACTTTTCTTTGTTAGGACACTATTACTGATTCAATCTGTTGCTCAGTATTGGTCTGTTCAGATTTCCTATTTCTAGATCCCTGGATGCGTACAATCTTTGTAGGTTGTATGTGTCCAGAAAATTACCCATTTCCTCTAGACTTTTGAATTTATTGGCATATAGTTGTTCTTTGAGTTAGTATTTTTGTAGCATCCATTGTGATGTCTCCTTTCTCATTACTGATTGTATTTATTTGAGTCTTCTCTTTTTTTTCCATAGCTGTCAAGCTAAAGGTTTGTCGATTTTGTTTATCTTTTCAAAAAGCCAACTTTTGTTTTGTTGATCTTTTGTATTATTTTTTAGTCTCAGTTTCATTCATTTCTGCTCTGATCTTTATTATTTCTTTTCTTCTATTAATGTTGGGTTTGCTTTGTTCTTGCTTTTCTAGTTCCTTGAGATGCATCATTAAGTGATTTATTTGAAATCTTTCTAGTTTTTGGATGTAGGCATCTATTGCTAGAAACTTGCCTCTAAATGCTGCTGTTACTGTGTCCCATTGGCTTTGGGGTTGGCACACAGGGCTGTTACACTGGCCAGGGACACAATGGACAGTTGCTTGCCCAGCCTGGGGCGTGCCTGCCAGGTGGCCGCTGGGATGGACCTCTGCACATGCTCTGGCCACCTGCGTTTCCACCTGGGAAATTCCGTTTCCTTCAGGTTTCTGCTCCAACGCCGCCTGATCAGGTCCGCCTTCCCTGGCACACCGTACCCTGTGCCTGGCCCTCCCAATTCCATTTAGCCTCCTTAATGTGCCTCCACACTGAGTTTTCAGTGCTGGCACCCCCTGCTGGAATGTAAGGCCCTAGGCACCGTATAGTCAACGTCCCTGTACTTTCAGTGCTGAATCTCCAGATCCCAGAATGGGCCCAGCACCTGGTGCGCACCTGGTGACTGCTGCCCGCATAGAATATGCTGTTTATGATGCTTCCTTCTCCGCGCAGTCTGTTCTGGGGAGGAGCTGTCACTTCCCAAGACCCTACACAAATGCAAACAAATGAGTGCACGTTTAATACAGTGATTCCCAGCCCACGGCTGTTTTACCCCAAGGGCACATCGGCAATGTCTGGAGATATTTTGGGTTGTTACAACTCAGGTAGCAGGTGGGGTTTGCTGCTGATCTGGATGCTACTGGCATCCAGCGGGCAGAAGCTAGCGAGGTTGCTCGACATCTTACAGAGCCCAGGGCGGCACCCACAGCAAAGAGCCACCCTTCTGAATTGTCCATAGTGCCGGAGTAGAGCCCTGGATCACGTGCCCTGTTCACTGGTGGACGTCAGTGGGACAAGCCACCCCGGTGTAGCAGAGGGAAAAAGCACAACTGAGAGGATAACCTTTAACTTCAGTACTATTAACATTAAAGCTTGCTTATAAAGGCTGCTGATAACCTTGCCCAGGTACATTTTCTCATGGCCAGGCTTACTTGGACCTGTTTATATTTGCCGTTTTATTTGACTCCAGCACTTAATTTCCTATGTGTTGGCTAGGTTATGCTAACGTGATGCAGAGTTTCTGTTTTCAGCTGTGCAGAATTATCTTGTTTGCAACTTAAAATAATAATATGGGACATTGTCTGACCACAATAATGTATAAATTGTGCCAAAATATAAGAAAATATGTCCCAAGATGCAAGCCTTTTCTATGTCTGTTTGAATTGTCTGTGGGGAAAAAACAATATCAAAACTAATGTTCTAAGGCTTATGTTCCCACGTCTCCTTATTGCCTACAAATTCTAAGAAATGTCATTGAATTTCCCTAATTTGAATGAGCTGGGCTCCTTTAAGAACAAATCGCAGGTAAAAAGTTATTAATATTAGGAGTAAACATGTGTAGCGATACTGTCGACATGAGAGACTTGAGTAGCCCGCTGCTAGAAAAACCGTGTGGTGGGCAGGCATTGCTCTCCTGAGCACCTGCTGTTTGGGACGCCATGCTGGACTCTGTAGGAGGACACTGGGACAAATAAGATGTCACTGATGGCCACAAAGGCATCTCTGGGCTTCTGGGGCAGATACAACATGTGCACAAATCACTCTAACGAAAGGCAGAATCTCAGGCGAAATCTGGAGAGGAAGGAAGGAATCAGAGTCTGCAGGGAAGAGAAGGCGCCGGGGATGGGCTCTGAAGGGCAAGCGGGAAAGCAGCAGAGGCCAGGGCAGCTGGTGGCAGACGTTCGACAGGAAGGGGGTAGGCCAGGCGAAAGTGCGAGGTCACGCTCTGGGGCAGCACTGCTTTTGTGCCGTCACGCCCATCTGTCATCTGCATTGGTGGATGACCAGAGGTAAGACATGTGCTTTCTTTCTCTGTGTGATCCTTTGGCACCAGATCAAGGCGCTCATCAGGAAGTACATCCAGAGGCAGCAGACAATCAACTTGGTGGTGGTTCCCTGTAACGTGGACATCGCCACCACGGAGGCACTGAGCATGGCTCAGGAGGTGGACCCCAACGGGGACAGGACCATAGGTAAGAAGAAAGAACCAAGCTTCCAGGGGACAGGAAGGGAGGGAGAGGCTCCTATCTTCGGAAGTTCCTGGAACGCAGTGCTGTTGGAGATGCCCTGCACCCGTGTTGAGCACGAGTCTCACGGGGGCTGTCTTACTGAGGGCTGCAGTGGGTAACCGCCTGCCCGGGAGGCAGAGCTGTTTGAATACTAACACCTCCGTAGGAAGTCAGTACCATTCCTTATTAATAGTCGGTTTACTGGTCCTCTCACTGGCCGCAAACTCAGACGACCGAAAGTTCTCAATAAATATTAGCAGTTATTACTACAAAGCCAACCAGTCACTGTACTCATAGGGTGCACGCAATCAGCTCTTAGCATACCACAAAACAATAGAACGTAAATGCAAACTCTCTGTGCATTCAAGGTCAAGTACTGAAATAGAGGAAAGGGCGCTAAGTCTGAAAGGGAAGGGGAATGTTCGCCGACATCACAGCAGCAGTACCTGCAATAGCCAAAGGTGGGCACAACCCAGGTGTCCGTCACGGACGGAGAAAATGTAACATACAGAAATTAGAATATTATTGAGCCTTAAAAAGGAGGAAAATGCTGAAACATGCTACAGCGTGAATGAACTTCAAAAACACTATGCTAAGTGAAATACTAGTAACAAAACAACAAACACGGTGCGATTCCGTTTATACGATGTCCCTAGAGCAGTCAAATGCATAGAGGCAGAAACTGGAATGGTTTTTGCCAGGGGCTGGGGGAGGGGATGGGGAGTTGGTATTTAATGGGGACAGAGTTTCAGTCTGGGGAGGTGAGAAAGTTCTGGAGATGGATGCTGGAGACGGTTGTACAACCATGCAAATGTACTTACTGTCAGTGAACTATACACTGCAAAATGGTGAAAGTGGTAAATTTTATATTATGTGTATTTTACTATAATTTTCCATAATAAATAATTTTTAAAGAAACAAGGTAACTAAAGGCAGAGGGGGAAAATCGTATTTTCATTAGTTGAGTTATTCTGTTGTAGACTTGAATTATGTGGATTTCATTTATATTTCTTTTGAAAAAGAAAACTGAATAAATATCTATATAGTGCTTCCATGTCAGGTGAGGTTGATCTCATTGGTAATTCCAGCACTTGGGGAGGCTGAGGCAGGAGGATTGCTTGAGCCCAGGAGTTGGAGGCTGTAGCGAGCTATGATGAGGCCGCTACATTCTACCCATGGCCACAGAGCAAAACCTTCTCTCAAAAAAAAAAAAACAAACAAAGAAAAAGTCTATTTAGTGCACCCACAGGATGAAAGTAGAGCAGATTTGATGAATAAGAACAGTGGTTTATGGAATATCAAGTTTCAAAAAGAACAGCGAGTCACTTTCTGGTGGAGCGGGTAAGCGGCTGTCAGACGCTGGGGCTGCAGACCTTCTTGGCCCACAGCCAACAGGAATCAAAGATATCTGAGGGGCGAACTGACCTTTCCACGCCCCTTCTTTAACCATCTCACAGGGGTTCTGACCAAACCTGATCTAGTGGACAGGGGCGCCGAAAAGGGCATCCTGGACGTGGTGCGGAACCTCACGTACCCTCTCAAGAAGGGCTACATGATCGTGAAGTGCCGGGGCCAGAAGGAAGTCACAGACAGGCTGAGCTTGGTAGAGGCAACCAAGAGAGAAATGATGTTCTTTCAAACGCATCCGTATTACAGGTGAGACTCTTTAGAAAAGCCCTGGAATTGGCATCCATGGGAGCCGTCTCCACCCACCAGCGTGGGCCAAGATGATAACCAGATTGCACGTAAAATTACGTCATGTAGTATAACCTAGCCTTGTCTTGTTTGGTGTTAAATTTATTGGCTTATGTGGACAAATTCAAACAAGTTATCATTTCTGGGATTCTGGCAGTGGTGACCATTAAACACTGGAATGTGACCTTACGTGGAGCACAGAGCACGTCGGTTTCCCAAAATGTTTTCACTTGCTTTTCCATTTGAGCCCCACGAAATCTTAAGAGCTATGTGAGGCAGGCGAAGTTCTCATTTTTATAGGTAGGAATGATGAGGTCAAACGGGGAATGGAAACAGGGCTAGAAACAGATCTCCTGACTTCCAGACACCTGTGCTTACCACGGTGAGGGGTACACATCAAAGCCTGCTTTGTGAATTCCGCTCCTTCTTAGCGTCTGTAAAACCGGTTTTATTAAATATAAATTATCCTGCAGGGACTCTGCAGTTTGTAGGACATTGGGGTCTCCCCCATCGAACTAGATATTTCCCCCCTCTGTTTTACTCAGGAACTTGCTCCTGCTGAGCACTTGGGGACCAGGGCGATAAGACAGGGGTCACTGCTGCTTCAAGGACAGACATAGTAGGAAAATGGTGAATTTGGGCAGAGCAGCTTTGCTACTCGCTCACTGTGTGATCCCGCGACATGAGCCTCTACTTCACGTGGTTGTGGTTAGGATTAAGTAACGCAACATGCACAAAGGTCGGGATTAAATAATACGGCATAGACTGATGGCCCCCACTCTGTGAATACCACCCTGGTTCCTTCTTTCTTGCTCTCTGCTCCTGCCCCAGGGAGCTGAGCTCGCCCACCCCCTTACGCAGCCCAGTATTGGAGAAAGGCTCACACAGGTCCTTGCTGAACGCATGGTTGTCCTGTGTCATTTCAGAGCTCTCCTGGAGGAAGGGAAGGCCACGGTGCCCCATCTGGCAGAGACACTCACTGCAGAGCTCATCATGCACATCAAGGTGAGACGGCGGGTTGGGTGACCTGTTACAGAAATGGCAGCCTGCCCAAGTCACCGTCTTGGTCTTGAGTTGACCAAGATGCCCCAGTTAACGGTCCAAACAGGCGCATTCTGGGGACTGTCTCACTCAGGGTCACAGGCTCACAGGAGAGCTTCTGAAACCAGGAAGCGACAATAACACGATGGTGAAACACAGAGCTGACTCAGAAGAAATAAAACGATAACACCCGTATAGCAACGCAGAGAGAAATGGCCACTGAGTTAGCAATTTTTTCTTTTTCCAATAGGTTGTTAATACTTCACAGTAGAAAAGAACTTTCCCAGCCTCAAACTTGTAAGAAAAAATCAGTTTGTAAGAAATAAATCAGTTTTTTTTGATTCTCAAAAATAGACAACTATAGACTAAGTTCTCATGACATCATCAGTTGTAGGAAAACTTTGGCTCAGTGCTTATTGAGAAAGTTGCTATTTCAATGCTTGCCTGAACCTTCATGAATGAGTTTAAGCAACATGGGAAGATTTAAGTTTACCCTTAGAGCAGAGACGATTCCAGGTCTTGGGACTTAGTCCATGTTAAATTGTGTGTCAGGCAAAAGCAGTGAATTCTTTGAGCCAGGAAGCTCACACTGAAATAATATTTAGTTGGGAGGGGCCAGTGCTCTCAAATTCTAGTATGCACAAAAATTACCAGGACATCTTGTTAAAACGCAGATTCTTGGTCCCCGGCCCCAGAGTTTCTGACTTAGTAGGTCTAGGGTGGGGCTCACAGGTTTGCATTTCTAAGTTCTCCAGTGATCCTGGAAACATACTTGGAGGATCCTTGATTCTAGTGGAACCCCCAAAGTCTGCAGAAGACATTTCTGAAAGCTACATCCTAATTGAGGAAAACATCTTTTATGCAAAAAAAAAAAAAAATTTTTTTTTGCATTTTAATGACTTTTTCGGTAACTTTTTTCTCAACACTTAAATGTTTTAATCTAAATTTTGTAATATTTTAAATTAATTTTAAAAATTTAAATCAAGACTCAATTATGATAATGATAATTTGAAATATCAGAAGTTAATACACTTCTGCCTGTAGGTACAAATTGTCCCCCCCCAAAAAGCCTCTGGGACCTTATTAATTTCTTGGTGTGACCCATCTTGCCTAGCCTTGGTGTGCTAACTGACCCCCAGACCACCTCTGACCCCCGGTGCATTCCTCCCGCCCAGCTGGAGCATCTACCTGCCGGGGCCGGGGAGAGGGTGGACAGAGTGTGATTCAACACTGCCACCAACTAGGTCAGCGTTGGTACCAAATAAATGGATTCTCTGGGCCTTAGAGTCCTCTCTGGCAAGGAGGGGCAGAGCACTGCAGCGTGGCATTGAGTGAGATGTGGAGGGTGTCACCAGCACCCGAGACGCACCATTTTCCGGTTGCAGCATTCAAATAGTCAGATTGTCTATGTGGTATTTGGTTCAGAAATCACTCCCGCTGTTAGAAGATCAAATCAGGGAGTGCCACCAGAGGGCGCTGGAGAAGCTGCGCCAGTTCGGGGCGGAGGTCCCCACAGAGAAGACCAACAAGCTGTTCTTTCTGATAGAGGTGAGCGTTTCCACGGGACTCCATGGGACACTGCGTCCTGCCCTGGTGGCCTGCAGGTCCTGGGGGCGGCCTGGGGTGGTGACAGGAGCCCTGTCCCTGTGCCCCGCCTGGGAGGCGAGGTGGGCGGGGATCTCCCCGCAGCCCTGGCCCCAACCCCAGCACGCTGGCGCAGGGCGCGGCCCTTTCGTGTGATTACAGCACAGACGAATGCCTTGATATCGTTTTCAGAAAATTAAGGTGTTTAATCAGGACATTGAGAAATTAGTAGAAGGCGAAGAAGCCATGAAGGAGAACGAGACCCGCTTATACAACAAAGTCAGAGAGGAGTTTAAAAGCTGGGTAAACGTCCTCACAGCCAATACCCAAAAAGGTAAGTCCTGGGGCAAGGCTCCCCAAAAACACTGTCGTATTTACCAAGACCAGAGGCTGCTTCCAGCACTTACAAAGGGTGCGGAGAGCTGAACATACCCACACAGGAGACCAGGGGCCCTCAGCCATCAGCAGCGGCTTCCCAGTAGCAGAGACCCTTCCAGATGGGGTTGCCCTCGCCAGCTCAACAAAAGGCAATTCCCCTGCCTCCGACTTCCCACTTGCTCCTTGGTTTTGAGGCTAAATGGCATTTAATGCCCACCCGATTTCTCAGGGTCCAGAGCATTCTGGGCCGGCGCTCCCCGAGGGGAGGCTGCACCCGTGGCAGGGCCCGGATGACCCGGGAGCCAGCTCCCAGGAGAGCTGTCAAGCTGCTGCCGTGTTGAGTGGCTGAGTGCACACCCGCCGGCTGGCCACCGCGCTCACCGAGGACGCCCCAGGCACAGCACCTTCATTAACTGGCTAAATGTCGGCATTTGAGTTTGGCATGGCAGAAAAAGTGACCTGGGATATTTTTCCTTTTGCTGGCATTGAGTCAGGGCACAGCATGGCTGCCAGGGGACAGGGGCAGGGTATCCACATGAAATCACTCACCACCGCTCCCTCTGGAAGGTCCAGGGTGCCATGACTAGATCAAGTGGCAGTTTGTTAACCATGGAAACATAGGTGAGTCAGCTAAAAAATTCCACTACCCCAATTCCCCCTTCTCTTTGCCCCTAATCCAAAAGCAGAGAGATTCCTGGTTTGACAAGAGCCTCCTGGCTTCAGCTGGCTTAATTCTAACTCGCCAGTGCTCCAGCCCAGATACAAGCAGGGTGTGTGTGTGTGTGTGTGTGCGCGCGCGCGCGCGCGTGTTTGTGTGTGCTGTCGGTGTTGTGTTTTTGTTCTAGCAGGTGATAAAAACAGCACTATTCACTTCCATGGTCTGTGGATGTGTGCATGGGAGGTCTGTAAGTGGGACAAGATTGAGTTTCTATTTTCATTTAACTAATCAGATTTTTTTTCCTACCAATTCTAAACACTGAGCTTTTCTGTTGGGGTGATGATTCTCAATTGAAACACATTTTCATAGAATGAGATTTTTGTTTCTCAAAAGTCAGTATTTCTTGAACTGCCATTATCAGACCATGAATATATATTTTTTTTCATTATGAACAGAACTCCATTTTGAAACACCGCTTTTGGGTACACTTGAGAGCAAGACTTCAAAAAACTTTTCCTACTTTTAAAATGTCTATGGAACATCTGTACCCCCATAATATGCTGAAATAAAAAAAATGTCTATGGAATTATTAGAATTCACCCTGGTGATCTGTTACATGTTTCAGTTAAAAATATTATTCATGAAGAAGTCACAAAATATGAAACGCAGTATCGTGGCAAGGAGCTTCTTGGATTTGTCAACTACAAGACGTTTGAGACCATCGTGCATGGGTACATCCAACAGCTGGTAGACCCCGCAGTGGACGTGCTCCGGAGAGTGGATGGTGAGGACCTCTCTAAGGGTCCCTCCAGTAACTTGCACAGACCCTGATGCTTCGGAGGGAGATCCTGGAATGTGTTAAACACAGCGTCCTCTCTGGTGTGCTGGGCTGCTACTCAGGAGCTGGTCAGAACTACAGCTTCTGACCTTCGGGATGAGAACTTGTACCGAGATCTCCAGGCGGTTTGAAAGCACATTTAAGTTGAGAAGGCTGCACTTGAGTGCCATGGAGACTTTCTGTGCCCGTCCTTCAGACACGTGAAGGAGAGGGGTGGGAAGATGGGTCCTTCTGTCTTTGGGTGGGGGCGGAGAGTGCACACGAGCTTCGCCGGTACCACATGTAGCCCTGGACACAGCCATGTGAGGAATGGTCAGAGGCTAACCGTGGAGAGAACACACATCCCAAGAAAGGATGGGAAGTGGACAGGACCTGGCCAAGGCGGTTGGGGGCTGGACTGCCGTTGTCCCAGGGATTATGTGCCACCTTCTTGGTCTGCAGGTCTGGGGAGCTCAGCCCTAGAGGGGGGTCAGTGTATCACGAATTATCTTGCCTGTGTCTTTAACCGATTTTTTCCTGCTTGCATTTTACTGATGTTTTGTTCTTTTTTTGCTCAGAAATCGTCCACGAAGCTTTCACAGAGAGGGCCAGAAACAATTTTAGTGAATTTACCAACCTTCATCAAACAGTCCAGGTAAGTGCCCCATCCACTTGCTCGCCACCTGGGCACCTTTGAAAGAAGTTGGATGTTTACCGTGACTTGGGGCTGCCAGGCCAGGGTTGTAAGTGGCAGCCTAGCTGAGCTGGAGACTCCACGAGCATCTTGGCTTCTGCTCAGGAGTCGTCTTCACTCCCAGGAGAAACGAAACAAGGCACGTGACCCCTCTGTCTGTTCCGCATGACCTTACGCAGCGTGGCAGGACGTGGGGCTACACGTTGGGACTGGTCTGTAGTCGAAATCATCTTCAAGCATAAAGGACAGCATTATCTACTAGTCCTACTCCAAAATTTGTATAAGTTTGATTCACAAATATCGTCACGGTTCTGTGGGTTTCCACTTAGCAACTCTGCCCTGAGCCACCTCTCAGTCAAGGCAAGATGGGGGTTCTGGCCCCCACGCCGGCTCTAGATAAAAATCCTCCGCTGCCTGGGCCGGTGGATTGAAATCTCATTCCACAACGCCGGCCAGCAGGAAGACAATTCCTGTCATCTTTCCATAATGTAACGTAGTTTCTCCTTTTGCCCCTTTTGCCAGTTGGTAAAAATGAAATTTCTGTTCTGACCTCGGCAACGTCCTCGGGGGCTGTGCCCGCGTCCCGGGCGCCTCATCATGGGGCGGGTGACATGCCTGGTTCCCATCACTAAGATGTCCACCATCCTTCCCGGCCTTGGCGTTGGTGCCCCGGGTCCTCCACGCTCCCGCGCACAGGGCTGGTTACCCAGAGCTCTCGTCCAGCCCCGCAGGGCACAGGCAGCGCCCTGCCGCAGCCCCCGGCGCTCTGGGGCCACTTCGGTGCTGCCCTCGAGACACACGCAGCCTGCGATGGCTCCTTGGACCACCTGGGGCCGCGGCCCACACACTCCGCTCCTCCTGAGCACACGGGAGCCTGCGGGGCTTGTTACTTCCCCGTCACAAATCTTGAGAAGTGAGGCACAGGCCACACTTCTGCTTTCAGACATCAAACCTGTGAGAGGGTCTATCATCCACTGTGGCCACAGACTCTCAAAAAAAAAGAAAAAGAAGAGAAACGAGCACCCGTTAATTTTCACCTGTGAAACTCTCTCTCTCTCTATCACCGCCTCTCCCTTCGGTTTTTTTTTTTTTTTTTTTTTTTTGAGACAGAGTCTCACTTTTTTGCCCTGGCTAGAGTGAGTGCCGTGGCGTCAGCCTCGCTCACAGCAACCTCAGACTCCTGGGCTCAAGCGATCCTCCTGCCTCAGCCTCCCGAGTAGCTGGGACTACAGGCATGCACCACCATGCCTGGCTAATTTTTTCTATATATTTTTAGCTGTCCAATTAATTTCTTTCTATTTTTGGTAGAGACGGGGTCTCACTCTTGCTCAGGCTGGTCTCGAACTCCTAAGCTCAAACAATCCGCCCACCTTGGCCTCCCAGAGTGCTAGGATTACAGGCGTGAGCCACCGTGCCCGGCCAGCAGGCCATCAATTTTGAATAGTAACTTTTTATTTTAAATAGTGTGACTCACAGGAAGTTGCAAAACTAACACAAAGTGTTCCCAGATACACACCTCCACCAATGATGAAATCTTGCGTAACCATAGCACATGGTCAAAAGCCAGGAATTGATATTGCTGTGGTTCTACTTAATCAGGCACACTATTCAGGAGTCAGCAGCACTTACATAGATTTATAAAATATATGCACTTTTTGAAAATGTTGATGTGTAGTTCTATAAACTTTTGTCAAATGTGAAGATTCTTGTACTCATCACCACAATCAGGAAACAGAACTGCTCCATCACCACAAAGAAACTCCCTTTGGGGTAATTCTAAATAATCAAACCCACCCCTAAACTCTAACCCCAGCCCTCAGCTGGTCTGGTTTTTATCACTGTAATTTTGTCACTTCCAAAATGTTATAAAAATGGAATCAGTATGTAACCCTGTGAGACTGGCTTTTTTTCACTCAGCATAAAGATTTTGATGTCCATCCAAGTTGTTGCTTATATCAAACTGTTCATTTCTTTATATTGCTGAATGTAGTATTTCATTGTTTCTATATACCAGTTTGTTTATTCACTGGCCAGTTAAAAGATACTCTGGCTTGAGCTTTTACAAATAAAGCTGTTATGACCCAGTGCGGTGGCTCATACTTGTAATCCCTGCACTTTGGGAGGCCAAAGCAGGAGGATTGCTTGAGGCCAGGAGTTCAAGACCAGCCTGAGCAATATAGTGAGACTCCCCCCCACCGCCCTGCTCCCAGCCATCTCTACAAAAAATAGAAAAATTAGCCAGGCGTGGGGGATCACACCTGTAGTCCCAGCTACTCGGGAAGCTGAGGCAGGAGGATCGCTTGGGCCCAGGAATTTGAGGTTGCTGTGAGCTATGATGACACCACTGCACTCTATCCTAGGCAACAGAGCAAGACTCTGTCTCAAAATTAAAAAAAAAAGAAAGCAAGAAGAAAAAAAGAAAAGCTGCTATGAACAGTAGTGTATAAGTTTGTGTGCAAACTGAAGTGTTTATCTCTCTAGGAAAAATACTCAGGAGCATCAATTTTAAAAAATTCTTTTCTTTTTTTTTTTCGATAGTAGTGATATTGTACCGTAAGCGGATTCCATTCAAGTTTTTATTCAGCAGTGTATGTAACTGAAACTTGTGAGTCCCTACGTGACGCTAAGGCCCTAATTAAATGTCTAGGGGGTAAGGGAAATTGATTAATACTCTGCTGTGGTGAAGTCGCCCAGCCAGTGGAGAACGATAATAATGTCCCATGTTTCACCCGATAGACCGCAGAGCTCAGCTAATCCTCCTCACAGTCCTGTGTAGGCGGATGCTATGGTGCCCTCTGTTTCCAGAATAGAAAAATGAGATCCACAGAAGTATCAATGGAAACGAACCCAAACTCTGTAAAATAATTTAAAGAGGTTTATTCTGAGCCAAATATGTGCGATTACGGTCCAGAGAGCCACGCCCAAGAAGCCTTGATCAAGTGGTCCCACTGCGGTTGGCTTATCATTTGGTTTCATGCATTTTAGGGAGACAGAAATTACCCCAAAAGTCATAAATCAATACACGCAAGGCGTACATCGGTTTGGCCTGAAAGGCAGGACATCTGGAGGAGGCTGCGGGGGGGCTTACAAGTCATAGATGAATTTAAAAATTCATTGATTTGCAATTGGTTAAAGTAATGAAGCTTTGTCTGCAGGCTTGAAACGTTTCAAGTTAAGATAAGGAAGGAAGTCTGTTGATCACAGAGACAAGCCACTGGACACACACCTATACCGAAACTGGAAACTCGAGTGATCTGAGATGTACCAGGGTTTTTAACCTTCACCTTGTACGGCCTTAAGCCTGTTAATGATTTACCACCTTATAGTTACAGAAAGTAACTCCAAAATGGACGGGACATAACTAGGCATGCGACCTCCCTTTCCCTCCCTTCCCCTCACAGCCAGCAACTCAGTGTTAAGGTTTTTCTGGGGTCCCCTTGGCCAAGAGGAGGTCCATTCAGTCAGCTGGGGGGCTTAAGATTTTATTTTAGTTTACAGAAAGCATCCCCTTGTCCAAAGCAATACGGACAGCAAGAGGTTGGGAGGAATTTGGCACCAGTCGCCAAGGCTCCTGTAGTGGACCCCCCAAATGTAGTAAGTTATGATGTTAGATTAGAAATACATTGAGATTTGTGGATTAACACTTAGCTAGACAAGAGAATCGAAGAAATCATGCACTGACTTTAAAGTCGATTGCCTCTATTCTGCCTTTAGGACTGTCCTGAGTTAAAATTTAGCACCATTGCTTCATTTGGGAAGAATCTACTCATGTACTTTGTGCTAGTGGCTAAGGATGGAAAACAAAGTGATCAAGCTGAAACTGATTGTTTCTTATAACTGATTGTTTAAACTTTCCAGCTGCCTTGCCTATGGTTGAAGTTTTACTGTGCTTGCTTAACCGGGGAAAGAACGGTCCTTAACCTAACTAATGCTATCTGCTTCTGTAAACCTGCTTGCTTAAAGATTATAATCAGTCACTCGTAACCGGAGTAGGTGGTCCAAGGCAGGTTCCAGACCCCACGGTTATGGGATGTATGATGTAATTTGTCCCACTTCCCATCTTTGTCCCACTTCCCCATACCTTATGTCAAGTAGCCCATCTTAGAATAGTATAAGACCCCCTTGCTTTTTCGGCTAGCCACCATTCTCTGTACCTGTACTCTGACAAGACAAAGGTGGTCGCTGGCCAGCTAATAAAGACTCATAATTCGGCTCAATTTGGTCTTTAAGTGGTCATTGCTCGCACTCTGTACCATAACACAGAGCTCAGAGAATAATTTTTATCTGTCCCCTGCCTACCTTTCCTACTGCATTTTCTACCTCTTTATCCCTTTGTCACAAAAAGAAAAAAGAAAAATCCCAGCCATGCTATTCCTCAAATACGCCAAACTCATTTCCACCTCAGGTCCTTGTAAATGCCTTCTGTCCTGACAACCTTTTCTAACTTACCCTTCCTATCTATGAGCCATTGTCTACGCCATTAGCCTATTTACTTCCTTCCTAGCACTCATCTACTCTGAAAATACCTATTTTGTGGTTGTCACAAGAATGTAAGTTCATGAGTGCAAAGATTTTGTCTTACTCATCATATACATACTGTGACATGAATAATGCTTGCACAAAGCAGGAGCTCAATTAAAAACATCAAATTAATGCAAAATCAGGCAATAAAAATGTTAAGCAGGGAAATTAAGGCAGAAATCTAACTATGCTATTGGGACCCAGGAGTGTGGAGGATTGGCAATTATGAGTTCACCTCAGCTTTTGGGGTTGGATTCAGAGTCAGGAATATAAGAAAACAAGTAGCATTTCAACTGTCTTTTTCCTTTCCAAAAAGCAGTTATCACATCTAAAAAAATGGTGATAACATTTTCAGAGGAATATGACACAGTCTATATGTATGAGCTTATTGGAAGTCTGTGCTAAATGAGTAACTTCCTGAATGATGCGAAAAGTGATGAGGCTTGTGGCATTCCGGAAAAACTTGACACAAATTGTGCACTAAAGCAATTCCATGGAATGTTTTAAAGTTAAATGGCCAGTCAGTCTAAAAGATTTTGGCTTGAAGTTATTAACAGTTGAGTACTTCTTATACATAGCAAAATCCCTGGCATAATTCACTTTTTCTGACACACAAGGAAGCAGATAACTCTAAAAGTTCTATGCCAAACCTTCTATAAACAAGTAGGAAAAACGAGGGGAGAGGGAAGAGGGAACAGTTGAGACTAACTTTTATTCAACACCTTTTACATGGCACATACTAACAAGCCATGCCTTTTCTCATTTAATAACCCCATAAGGCAGAAATTATTTATTTTCATTTTCCAGGCCAAAAAAATAAGGCTGAAACAGATTGACTTGCCCAAGATCACAGTTAATAAATTATAGAAGAAAATCTAATTCCAGGTTTACTTGACTCTAGAGCCTGCACCCTTTCTCTCTACCACATTTGCCTCCTGGCATTCCTGGAAATTCCCTTGATGACATGTATTGCTCATCTTTAAAAAAAAAAAAAAAAAAGGCAATGATATGGCCTAAAAGGAAGCAGGAAGTAATAGGAAAAACTAAGTAACCCACAAACTATTAGATTCAATCACATAAAATTGCCAATATCTGACTTTCTAATACATAAAAGAGGCAATTTCAATTTTCAACCTCATGGTATTAGTTCTGTGGATGAAGATCACTATGACAACACTATTAATAACTACACCATCAGCCATTTGTACATTTCATTGTCATTTCAGTAACCCTTTAAGACAGGAAGGGTTTCATCTACGAGGAAAGCAGATGTGGTACCCATTTATCAGAGTAGCATTTTGCTTTTAGGGAAATCTGTAACTTTTTAAAAGGTTCCTACCTGTTCCCCACTCCCTGCCCCTAGATGTCCCATTTTCAACATCATGTTCTATCAAAATCACTCTGGAATTTAACTTCTACAATAGGCTCCTAACTGGTCTCCCACACTTCTCTAAAGGTTTTTTCTAAATGTAAATGTATCGCTTCTCTGCTTACAATCCTTAGTAATTCTTCATTCCCAGCAAGATAAAGTTCAAATGCCTCAGCCTGTCTTTCACGCTCATTGTCTCATTGCCTCCCAACAAATCCTGTGTTGAGTAGAACCCACCTCTCTGTTCCATGTACCTCTCTGACCGGAATGGCTTTACCACCCCTTTTCCCCACCGTTTATCTAACATCAGCAGCAAATTTATAATTTTCAAGGTTTAGATAAATGTCACCTCTTTAAGGAACAATGCCTGACTTTCTTTTGATAGCCACCAGTTTTCTGTACTCACACAGCAGTTGATGCATTTTTCTATTTTAAGACTTAGTTAAATAGTGCTCTTATTAGATGTTTTTGTGCCCTTAAAATATTCACCAGGCTGTATCTTACTCTTAGTAACTTCAGGACGTAATCTAGCAGTAGCATACAGCAGGTATTATGGGTTAGAACACAGGATTCCTACTAAGTCCCCATCTTACACATTAGGTTGGGGAATGAGGGAAAAATCTCACAGGTTGAATGCTGAAAACCAAGGCACACTTTTTCTAGGGCTTTTCCAGAGTTCTTTACATTGAAGGGATAAGTCTGGGACTACCTCAACTCGGATTTATAATTCCATTATGAAGGCTTATTTCATCAGAGTAAATACTATCTACGAGCACAAGATCTATATGAATTATACATGAGAACACTTGGATTTTGTAAGTTATATTTCACACAATCATCTAGGCCAGTGGTGGAACACCTAGAAATCAAGCTGTCCTTTGCTATCACCATGAAATATTGACATATTTCATTCAGTTTGATGAACAAGGAATAATTTACTAGCAAAAAATATGTGTATGCAATATAAAAACCAACAGGAGCACACATGGCCACAAACTGTTAGACCAAGGACATTCAGCTAGCCAAATATTCCCACATAATGCTTCTTTGGTACTTTTAAAATTAGGTAGCAGGTATTGAAGTGTTAAAAAGATTTATAGAGAAGAAACATAAAATTGACAAAATTCATTCTACCAACTTGTGTTTTCTTGGACTTGGGAAAAACACCACCACTATTTGATTTTAGCTATGGGAACACATTGGTCTAGCTTGTAGAATACTAGGATTCTAGCAGAAAGGGTATGAAAACCACACTCTTAGCCTAATAGAAAACAGCTATACTTTTACTCAAAGCAAGAATCACTTTTAAAAAAGTATGACCTTAAACAACTTTGTAGAAAGAGAAAATTTTGATTACAATTTCTTAAATTCATTTTTTTGTTGTTGGGCTTTAAGGAATGGTTAGCAGAGGTCGGTAATTTTCCCAGACTCCTTGAGCCAGATGGGCATTTCCCCCACACCCTGGCTGGTGAAACTGTGTGGTAGGAGTCAGTCCCCACCCTCTTATAAGGGAACGTAGTGCTTACTCATAGGGGGATGTCAGCTCTTGGGTGTCCGGAAAAGGCTGAGGTTTCAGCTGTTTTGAAGCCCAAGAGATCAAGATCACAGATCTAAAAATCCTAAGAGCTGGAATCAGGGACTCCAGCCAATAAAATATCTTTGTCACACCCAGTAATAGGGTGGGTAGGGTGGGTGGGGTAGACAGCATTTATTTCAAGATGTACTAGTGTTATAACTGATGTGATACTTCAATTTTCTACTTACTTGGAGAGACAGGCAATACAACTATAACATATCCTGACTTATCTTAATGTAGGAGACATCCATTCTTACACAGTGCTATCTTTTTTCTCACCTAACATTATTTCATAGGCACATGTCCACAATGTGATTTAATCTACAACTTTGTCATCTGCATGGCTACATGCTTCGTTTTTGTGGTCACTCAACAAATATTCATTGAGCATCTACTATCTACTAGATATTGTGGTACATATTGTAGACATGTGACACCATTTACTTGTCAATACTCATTTTGGGGCATCTTGAATCACTTTTAATTTTTATTATTAAAAATATTGAAATCGTTGGACTTGTTCTTTTTTCAGTATGTCTCTTAAAAATAGTATTAGCAGGGAAGAGGCTGACCAGTGGAGGAATTGTATAGTTACTATTGTATGTGGTCAAAATTAAAGCACAGGCTTTTAATTTTAAAATTATATGTGAAATTTATGGTTAGGTTACTGCAGTAGACCAGGTTAAGGAAGACAAGAGGTCAATGGCACTGGGAGTAGGGAAAAAAAGATTAGAAAAATACTGAGGAAGGGAGAACAGGGGACTTGGTATCTGAAGAGACACAGGGCTAAGGGTAGAGTTAAGGATGACTACTAGGTTTCTAGCGTAAGTGGCCAAAGAACACAGTAGAGGAACAAGTTTGGGGACTAAGACAAATTCTGCTTCATAATGTTGATTCTGAGGTGCCTGTGGGTAATAACCAGGTGGAGATATCCCAATTGATTATAAAGTTTGTTGAAGCGGTAGCTGTAAAAACACGAGGCTTTTTAGTATGGGTTTTTTTTTTTTTAGCTACAAACCCAGGAGGTCAGCTCACTGAATTATTTCATTCATTTCATTTCATAAGGAGACAGGCCCAGACAGATATATCTATCTATTTTCAGAAAGCTACTTAGAGAATTGGGAATAGATTTAGGAAGACTCATTCAGAACTGTTTTAGCCCACCATGCTGCATTCCATTTGTGTATCTTGTGTTCTTGTTGGTTTTACAATTATTCCAGAATGCACAGTGTAAAATTTTCTCAGAATCACATAATTATATATGGAGCCCCAGATAAAAGGCACAAATCCCACTTGCATTCTTTTGTCACCACACAACTGACTTCTCAATTAAAGAGATCCTGCCATTGCTAGATGGAGAAAATAAAGAGGAAGTGGTCAGATTATCAGAATGACTTTTTCTTTTTTTGAGATACAGTCTCACTGTTGCCCAGGCTAGAGTGCCGTGGCATCAGCCTAGCTCACAGCAACCTCAAACTCCTGGGCTCAAGTGATCCTCCTGCCTCAGCCTCCCGAGTAGCTAGGACTACAGGCATGCGCCACCATGCCCGGCTAATTTTTTCTATTTTTAATTGTTTGGCCAATTTCTATTTTTAGTAGAGACGGGGTCTCGCTCTTGCTCAGGTTGGTCTCGAACTTCTGAGTTCAAGCACTCCTCCCACCTCGGCCTCCCAGAGTGCTAGGATTACAGGTGTGAGCCACCATGCATGGCCTAGAATGACTTTTGATCACAGTGAGCAACCCTAAATATCACAATGCTGCTATAATCTGGCTGCACATATCTTTGTGCTGTTTTTAAAGAACCAGTCATTTGACTGTCATCCTGAAAGCAAACAAAACTAGTATGTTAATCATAGACAATCTATCACATGAAGAACATGGGTTGTGACAATCATGTTTAGCTAAGATAATAACAGTTGATAGGCAAAAGCACCAAGAGCTTATTAAAAAATTACACAAATATTTACAAAGTCAAGGGCCAATGACACTTCAATTAAAGAATTCTCAAGAAATGAAGTTTCTTTTAAGTAAGTTACTGGTATTAAAAATAAAAAAATTCAAGTAGAGTATAAAAATGAAGGCCTAAATTCTGAGGGAGGTATAAAGATAGTGAGATTAGGTTTCAGTCTTCTCTGCAAGGTAAGGAAGGTGAATGGGGGAAGAAATGGAATGAACACTTACAGATGAGCCTCTATGTGCCAAATATTCATAATAAATACATTATATCATTTCATCTTCATTATCAACTCTATAAAGAAGACATTATAAGCACCTTTCAAATGAGGAAAGTGAGGGACAAAGAGAACAGGCAGTGATGCCAATGTGTGACTAGTTGCAAGGGCTGTCGTGTCAGGTATGCTGACTTTATATCTGAGCCTTGCACAAGTAACTTAAGACTGTAAACATCATCTGTACATGATGGCATTAATAGTATCTGCCTCAGAAGGTCATTGTGAGCATTGTAGGTGTCATGGAAAAAGCAATCAGTGTTATGCCTGGTACAAGCAAGCACTCAGGAAGTTAGCTATTTACCATTGTCTGAGACCACACAGCAAGTAAGTAGCAGATAGAATCCTACATTTTCCTAATTCTAATCTGAATTTCTGAATTTATACGTGGCTACTTCTTTAGGGTCCTAAGATTCTGAGGGTAGAGAATGGAGCTCAGGGAGGGGGACAGATAACATTGATGGTGTACTAAGAATCTGGGAGATGGAAGTAAGGCAGGAAGCTGGCATGCCTAACCCTGCTTTGAGGACACATTCAGAACTGTTAAAACAAAAGACAAACTATAATTTTAAACTCAATCTTGACTTAAAAGAAAGACTATAAATTATTAGTTGACTAGAACATTCAGCAATATGGAAGGAATGAGTCACCAGTAAAACTACTTACTTTATTCAATACATAGCACAGATATTTCACATTTGATATTGAGTTTCTAAAGATATTATTATATATTTTGGTTCTCTTACCTTTTCAGATATCCTGAGTTTTTACTCCTATATCATTTCTAAATCATGTAGAAAAGTTTCTGACAGGTAGTAAAATATCACTATCTTGACATCTGAAGTTGTTTTTATTAGAAGAAAAAGCAAGGTAATTTCTCTATTAGGAAGGTAACTAAACAACTTAATATATCTGACAACTGTTTAACTTTCTTCTCTTTGTTCTCTTTATTTATGAATTACCTTGCTAACAGAAACGTGACCTTGCTTTTTCTTCTTATAAAAAATAACTGCATAGAGCTCCCTCTAGTGACACGACATTAGTAAATATAAGGGCCATTTAATTCTCTCACAAGATTTACAGGTTTATTCATTCAATATATTATTATATTTAGCTCTCACTTGGTGTTAGATAATGTATGTTTATTCTCTTATCAGACATCAAGGTCCTAATTATATGGTGTCTTCTAATGTGAGCAGCTACTACATTTGAATGTATATCCAAATAGGGCATAGTGTAAATAGCTTCTCTAAACAATGTGCTGCTATCCAATTCAGTTCACGTGTACATTATATGCAGAAAGCTGATGAAATACTAATGAAGTAAACAGCTTAATGTATCTGATAACTTTAACTTCTCTTTGTTCTCCTTATTTATGAATTTAAGAAAATGGCAATGCAAGGAGATCCGATTCTAACAATGGCCTGAATGAATATGTTAGGCAGGCAACTTTCTGAGAGTATCAATAGAGATATAAATACATTCCAGGACATGCAGAGGCATGATTCCTTAAGATTTCAAATGTGATACTGGGTGATTGTGATTACAAGACTTATATCAGTAAAATGCTAAGTCACTTTTTCTGTCCTATATATTGACAATAGGTGTTCCATGAAAAAAGGAATCCTTGGCCAAGTAAGATTAGGATATGCTGGGTTAAACCAAATTAATCTGACATCTCAGAATCTTTACTATGCTAATGTGCACTGTGAAAATCCCAATACAGGACAATATGCAGCTTTTCCCAAACTTACTTTAGTATAGAATGCTTTTTCTCTCAGAATTCAGAACAGAGTTTGGAAAATGATCTAATGCAAACAAAGTTGCATCTGCTTGCATCACAAATCCCTACCCCCTCACTCAAATCATCAAACTAACCCCTTTCCTGCATTCCCAGTATCTTTCCCATTTGGTAGCCACTGACTGTGCTTTGAGATCTTGGTGCTCTGGAATTTCATATGTTCTGTAATCTTCTGGGCTTCTTTAAAAAAAGCAAGTGGCTTCAAAGTTTATGACCTCATACAGGTATCAGTCTCCTTACACCCCAAACAAATCATTCCATTCTCACTGAAATAGGAGATGCTGCTTTCACTCTTTCACAGACCTTATCTATGGACTCACAGGGAATGTAGCCTGAAGCCTTGCTGGAAGACAAAGTATAAGAGTTTAAGTTTAGACTTGGCTCAATCAACCTTAGTGAAGGCAAGGGCCAAAAGGATAACACAATCAGACTTTGGGATACTTAGCTCAGAAATGCATTTGGAATCACATTAGGAGATGATGGTGCCCAGCCCTAGTGTAAAGCGAGGAAAAGGAGTAAGTAAGGCATGGAGGCAATATAGATAAATAAGACAGCTTTTTAAATCCTCTATAGTTTAATCCTGCCAGTACCAGCTTCAGTCATTGGCTAGAACCAATTTAACTCCTAACAAACCTAAAACACTCAAAGCTATCTATGAATGATTAAAAAATGTATTTTGGATTATCTACGTTCATTATGATACGGACAATTAAGACAATATGTCTACTTCAGTCAAGGTTCATAATACTCCTTTAAACTGAAAATAGTTCTGTTTTCTCAAGTTATTCTGGTATCTTCTCTGTGGCGCTAAATTTCAGAGACAATCCCTTCAGAACATGATAAGACATTTTTACAGATAGTAATATTGGAATATTAAATAAGTAAAAAACAATAATTAAGTAAATCAAGGCCTTATTTTTTTATATCACTGAGTTTATAAATTCTCTTAATAAAGGTGTATATATTTACAGCTCAAAGAGTAATTTAAATTTAAAATAGAAATCTATAACCCAACTAAAATTCATAACCTAACTAAAATAAATCCATTGCTATGTAACTAAAATTATGTAATTATTCATTTATTTATAAAATAACAAAAATTTATGAATAGATCTGTTTATTGTACTGTGAAAATGGTCTTGGTACATGTGAGAAACATTATATACTTAGAGGACAGCATTCAGAACTGTTAAGACAAAAGACAAACTATAATTTTAAACTCAATCCTGATTTAAGGGAAAGGCTATAAATTATTGGCTGGAATGCATTCAGCATGAACTCAAATTCTATATAACATATAAGCATAAAGAGTACAAAAGACATTGGAGTCCAATAAGCCCATACCTAAATTTCAACTGTAAAGCTTCAAGGACTTTTTGTTTATTCTTATATACTAGTTTTCTTCTGCGACAAGTTTATTTTATCTCCAAGGCTTAAGGCCATTCCCTGTGAAGAAGAAAGAAGATGTTTGTAATTACTGAAACTATGTACAATCAGTAGGTTATTCAATTAAGTCTCAATTCAATGACACCACACCAACAACAAAACCAAAGATGTATAAAACAGACTCCCTAAAACTTTATTTAGTCACTAGATTTGTATCTTAGTTTTCAAAAAATTCTAGAGAACCCATGTCACAAACACCCCACAAGATTCAATCTGGTTTTAAGCAAATATCTCAGAATGGTGGGGCCAAAAGGTGAGTAATCTTAACCAAGCAAAGTTATATTTCTATTCAGAGAATACTATCATAGGTATATGTATCTGATGCTCAAAAAGTACTACATATAGAAACAAAAAAGAAAGAAATGCTTTCTCCCTTTGTTCAGTCCAGAGATACTAGCAAAAAAAAAAAAAAAAGAACTGTTACCTGACTCTTTGCGCGAATTCTTATGTGGCCAGTAACAGCGGCATCTGGTCCCTGGTGAATTGGCTTCTCAATGCTGACATTTGCAAGTGCATCTTCTCCAAATATGGAACGAGCATAAAGGTTGGCTGCCATAAAGCCACAGTAACCAGAAAGGGCCTGGAAGAAATTTGTGATAAATTCAACACTTTATTACGAGAACAACATACAGGCAAAACCAAACAGCATAGGTGAATTATCACTTAAAATAGTACTTATTTGGTGGTGGTTACATGACTACATGAGTTTATCAAAACTCATAGAACTATACATGTAAAAAGTGTGAATTTTTCTGTATAGTACTTTATACCTCAATAAACCTGATTTTAAAGAACTAGTACATATTCCAATTAGTATTTATTTATTCTATTGTTGACTGCCTTCCACACGAGAACTGAAACTCCATGAAGGAAGAGATTATTTTTGTTGGACTCAGTATATTTGTTGAATAAACTAATAGATAAGTTAAATCTACTTGTCTGGCAGCAGACATTCTTATATTGATAAAAGAAATTTGACTGATAATAGAAATTTTATACAGAAAAAAATTCCTGGCTGGGAACAGTGGCTAATGCCTGTAATCCTGGTGCTTTGGGAGGCCGAGGCGGGAGGATCACTTGAGTTCAGGAGTTTGAGGCTGCAGTGAACTACGATGATGCCACCGCACTCAACCTGGGGCGACAGAGCAAGACTCTGTATCAAAAATAGATAAATAAATAAATTTTAAAAAATTCCTTAGAGTTCCAGCTTCATATTTCTTTCTACTTTTTTTTTTCCATACATACACAAACATAGTAGAAAGTCATAGAATACCAACAATTTTGTATTTGAGCAGATACATTCTGACCTATAATCAGAGACCACAGAAGAGGTCATGGACATTTTCTAATCCAGTATCACAAATAAACTATTTTGGAATAAGTCTCTAGCTGAAAGGAGAAGATGACTGGGAAAAAAAAAACTACAAACTATTAGATTGGGTCATTGCACTAGGAACAAGTAGGATGGTACATTCTAATAGAAAGAGGTAAGCAGATTAATACATTCTGTGGAATAATTTTTTTCAGCTACCCTAGAATGACACAGCTTTTCCCATGTTGAATAATAATGAAAATATGATAAAAGAAATACAGAAAAGCTAGGAATCTACTATAACAGTCTCTATCAGATTTAAGAATTTCCCAGTTGAACTTTACCTTCTCTGGAGTGAGGCATTTCATGTTGGTTGACTTTAATATGTGCTGTAAATAGTCATTTAAATCAATCATATTGGTGTTAACTGTTACCTGTAGAGAGGGAGAAAAAAAGTGAAGGAGATCATAAATCTTACAATGAAAAAGTTGTAAATCACTGGTATTTCATATTAGAACCTCCTTCCAACATTTAAGTGGCAGACTAGGCAACAAGAAAGTAAATAACATCCACAAAATTCAATAACTTGCAGATTGGTATCAGTACTTTCAGATATAGATAACTTCACAGAAGATCAACATGAAGCATATAGAATATTTCTAATAAAAATAAAAGCTCAAAGGAACAAAGTTCCTTAGCAGGGAATGGATTTTGCAAAGCCTCTTTTGGACACTAGATTCAATAGTAAATTATTGTTCATATATAGAAGGGATGGAATATTGTCTACAATGTCTTAGTCAGATTAATTATAGAATGGCTACTCTAATCAATTTACAACAGCAAATTACCAGACTACTTGCATGATTTTCAGTTATGGCTAATTTGTAAGAACAGATACTGAAAGATTATTCACTTTTCATGTCTGTTACTTTTTAGTGGGATTAATTTTATCAGAGAACTCTTTAACACTGGCCCAAAGGAAAAAAGATAAGGAGTACAAGAAAATATCCCAAGGACTAACTTTGTTTTCCCATTCAAATTCAGCCCACATCTGACGGAATTCAGCATCAGTGCAAGTTGCAGGCTGGATATAGTCCATGATGTCAATGTGGATATCACTGAGGACCACACAATTTCTGTCACTTGCTGCTCCAGAGACATCATAAACTGAAATATACATATATAAAATATACATATATTATGTCTCTCGCAAATTTATTCCTCTGTATTTCCTGTTTTGGTGATTAATATAAACAACGACCCAATAAACCCAATCCAGAAATCCAAGGGTTACTCTAGCCACTTTCTCTTCAATCAGTAACCACATTCTTAACATATATTATATCCAGCCCTTCTTTCCATTCCAACCACTACTGCACTGGCTCAAGCCCTCTATCTTCTCTCACTTGGGCTTCTCTTATAGCCTACTAGTTAATCTTCCTACTTCTTCCAGTCAATCTTCTATAGTGCTTTCACAGAAATATTTAATCATGTAACTCACTCATTTATAAGTCCTCCATGTTTCTCCCTTTCCACAGATAAAAGTCTGAAATGTTAGCATGAAAAGTAAAATATGGCTCCTACTAACCTTCCTAATTTCATTTTGCTCCTACCACCACCCTCCAACCTACTCTAAACTCCACGTATGTCAGACTACTTGTATCTTCCAACTGCATACTTGTCTACCATTAGAATACTTACATATCTTTTAAAACCCTACTCAAGCATTATTAGCTCCTCCACGAAGCCTTTCCTAACCTTATCCCCCAATTCCTCACTGCTCTGAGAATGGATCAAATTCCTTCATGGACTCTCACCTTACCCAGTACAGGTTTTTTTCACAGCTTTTACCATTACGTATTGCTCATATCTGTTTTACATATCTGATTTCCCTTACTGGACTCTAAGTTACCTTTTGTTCCTCATCATAGTAGCCCTATCTCTATGACAGCAATTGTTGTAAAATATGCTTATTGACTGAATGTCTCTATATAAGCTAATCTTTAGGTTTGAAATACCCTTGTGTGTCTGGCAATAAATGCCTATATGAAGTTTTCAGATTCAGTTCAAATGTTATCTCTAGGATAGTATACTTACTCTCTTCCTCTATAAAGCCTTCTATGCTACTGGAATTTTTTTTCCTTATCTCAAAGTATACAGTATATAAACTAAACCTTATCACACTGTAATTATTTATTTTCTTATCTATTTCTTCCTTTTGTCTGACAGTTTCTTGAGGACAGTGGCCCTATATGGCTCAGTTCTGTACATCCACAACATAGCACAATGCTTGGTACCACCACAGAAAGTGCTTCATAAATGTTGAATGAATGGATTTAGGTCCTGTCCTCAAACAATGTCCATAGCTACTCATCATAGAAATTCTTTAATAAAAACACCCAAACGTCACATGCCACAACATACTACCTTACCTATATTACCAAAAATGATTCCATTTTCTGTTGATGCTACTTTGACATTAGCTTTAATATTTGCAAAATCATGAGGAGCAAGAGTCAAAGGAGATGGCTTTTCCACAAGCTTCAGATCCCCTGAAAAAAAGAATTTGGGTACGGTTAAAAATACATATATTAACCATAAAACCTTAAAATGTATGCAGCTTAATACTTTCTAGGAAAATAAGGAACATGAGAGGAGTATGATTCAAATATTATGGGGATAAAGAAATCATTTAACACCCTTATTATTCATATCAACATGCACATTTTCTTTTAAAAGGTAACAGGCATCTCAGAATAATTTTATATTTAATTTGTGTATGTGTGAGGGAAGGGGGTACTTTGAGCCTACCATTTTATTTCAATGAATATAAACTTCTCAAAAAGCTTAGGTCTTAAACTATATACTCCATTACAAAGAAAGAAAATAATCTGCAAAAAGACTTGTAAATGCTTAAGAAACATAGTTCTTTATATAGGCATCAAGCTATGCTTAAGAAGACAGGGCAAAATTATGCCTTCCCTTGATATCCTGAAGTCCCTTAACTCTTGCATAAGCCACATGAAATTTGATGGGGGCACTGCACTGTTCCTACATACAATTTACATTTTCCAACTTCAAAACCAAATGTAGAAGTGATTAGAGTCTGACTCATGTGTCTTTATTAAGAAGGAAAAAGACATCTCAAGTTGTTAAATGTAATAATGATATGTTACTTTGGCCACACATAGCCAAAGACTCAGAAAATACCTAGTCTGTATTAAGGCAATTAAAGATGTCACTAAGTGAGCTACTTGGTCAATCTGTAACTTAAACAGCTCTTATTATATCTACAAAAACTGACATTTGCTAGATCAAACCACTGAATGAATCCATCTGAATGTGCCCAGAGCACAAGAAAGTCACTATGACAGATGTTCAGAAAACTGGAGTTGAAGGAGATTAAATATTAAATGTAAAACTAAGCTTTGATTCAAAATGTCAAAAAGGGCTCAAAAGAATTCTTATACTGAAAAGTGTACTTCTTTTAATAATCTGTCATAAATATTAGCTGTGTAATAATATCTTTCCTTTATGGTAAATTTCCTCACCTAGAGTTGCTAACTCTAATGTGCAGTTCTGCAAAGTATCACTGGTTTGGTTCACAACAAGTACATCCAAGACAATATCATACTGGTTGACATGAACATAGGCTTCTGCATATACAGGATCTGAGAAACCTGTCAATTGGGTGACCTGTCAAAACAAAAATAAAGACATAATCAAATGACTGACATAATTTAACCAAACATATGTTAGTTAAATGATTAAGTTTGGTAGGCTAACAGGCTTGTTTAGATTAGAAAAGTCATTTTGAAACAGGTATAATAAAATTGTTTTGTAATGCAGAAATGGACATTAAACTGGGACATTGGAAATAATATATCTTAGAGTTAAAAAAAAAAGTTATTCAAGCAATACTGAACTTAAAACGCTAGGGGGCTAAGGCAGGAGGATTGCTTGAGGCCAGGAGTTCAAGACCAGCCTGGGCCACACAGCAAGACCCCCATCTCTACTAAAAATTTTTAAAAATTAGCTAGGTATGATGGCATGTGCCTAGAGTCCTAGCTACTTGGGAGGGCGAGGCAGGAGGATCACTTGAGCCCAGGAGTTCGAGGCTGCAGTGAGTTATGATTGCACCACTGTATTCTAGCCTGGGTGACAGAGCAAGACCCTGTCTCTTAAATGAATGAATAAAAGAATGATGATGATGATGACATCCAGGCATCTATTTGTTTTTAAGCTCAGTAACTCAGTATAAGGTACGTTATATATGTTGATTTTAGGCTTAAGTAGTTTAGTAGTAGAAAGATATTAAATATGTTTAGCAAATACATTAAACGTTACCCTAATTTAGCAAGTAGAATACATTTGGATACATTTTCAGTTAAATTCCTAAGTATCTAAACTTACTATTTGCTCTCCAAAACTCAGGATCCAAATAAAAACTTGATTTTTGGTAGTGCCTGCTGCTCAAGCTCAGGAACTAAATAGATCATATAGCAAGAAATGCTTGAAATCCCACAAAGGTTAAGATTTTAAATGCCTCCCCCAAATTTAAAAACACCCAAAGTACAGCACTTCAAAAATATAGGCCGGGCACGGTGGCTCACGTCTATAATCCTAGCAGTCTGGGAGGCCGAGGCTGGTGGATCACTCAAGGTCAGGAGTTCGAGACCAGCCTGAGCAAGAGCAAGACCCCGTCTCTACTAAAAAAAATAGAAAGAAATTATTTGGACAACTAAAAATCTATATAGAAAAAAAAAAAATTAGCCGGGCATGGTGGTGCATGTTGCAGTCCCAGCTACTCAGGAGGCTGAGGCAGAAGGATTGCTTGAGTCCAGGAGTTTGAGGTTGCTGTGAGCTAGGCTGACGCCACAGCACTCTACTTGGGCAACAGAGTGAGACTCTGTCTCAAAAAAAAAAAAAAATATAATATTGTTACCAAACGCACAGGCAACAAAAGAAAAAAACTGAATAATTGGACTACATTAACATCAAAAGTTTTTGATTTCAATTAAAGGACATTTATCAACAGTGAAAAGGCAACCCACAGAATGGGAAAAAATATTTGCATATCATGTATCTTGTAAGGGAGTTAATATTCAGAATATCAAGAACTTCTAAAATTCAAACAAAAATAACCCAATTAAAAATGGGCAAATGACTTGAAAAGACATTTCTGCAAAGAAGACATATAAATAGCCAATAAGCACATGAAAAGACACTCAACATTACTAACAGTAGGGAAATGCAAACCAAACCACAATGAGATACCATTTCACACACCCATTAGGATGACTAGTATCAAAAAAACAGAAAATAACAAGTGTTGGCAATGATATGGAGAAACTGGAACCCTTGTGCACTGCTGGTGCAAATGTCAAATAGGGTAGCCACTATAGAAAACAATATGAAGGTTCCTTGAAAAAATTAAAAGTAGAATTATCATATGACCCAGGAATTCTGCTTTTGGTATATACTCAAAAGAACTGAAAGCAGGGACTTGAAGAGATATTTTTACTTCCATGTTCATAGCAGCATTATTCACAATAACCAAAAGGTGAAAGGATAAACAGATAAACAAAATGTTTATTTAGCCTTAAAAAGGAAGGAAGTTCTGACACATGGTACAACATGGATGAACCTTGAAAATACTATACTAAGTGAAATAAGCCAGTTACAAAAGGACAAATACTGTATGATCCCACTTAGATAGAGTGGTCAAAATCATAGAGACAGAAAGTAGAATGGTGACTGACAGGGGTTGGGGGGGAGTGGGAATGGGAGTTACTGCTTAATGGGTACAGAGTTTCAGTTTTGCAAGATGAAAAAAGTTCTGGAGACGGTTGCACAATAATGTAAATTTAATTAATGTCAAAGAACTGTATAGTTAAAAATGGTTAAAACGATATATCCTATGTAATTTTTACCACAATTCAAAAAGATGAATTAAAAAAATTTATAAATGTAACATATTCATTCTCAATTTTAAGGGAGAGAAACTGTTTTAGTAGTTCCAATACTGCTACTACCTTACTTTGAACAAAATCAATGTGAGACTGTTTGTTCATCTAATCAATCAGGGATTAAACTAGATCATTGTTTTTAAAATTTATATATTTGAAAAAGTAGAATTGTTTTCCTAATAAAATCCTATATGAAACTCAATATATTAAGTCTATAAAAGTGGAGTTGCTTTGTGTAAAGTAGCAGGGAACAAGAGAAGCTGAGGTCACGGTACAGGAAAAGGCCAGAGCCCTGGCTGTTGAGTTTCCCTTTAAAAATCTTAGTTAACCTCTAAGGATCCCTACCCTCTTTATTTTTTAGTCTACGATTCCACATACAACTGGATCAAGTTATAAAATCATTTAATGGATTTATCGTACTACATAGACAGTAAGGTACTTCAACAGCTTCTGAGTTTAAATTGAGGTTTAATAGATCAATCATAGTGACTTGATGAAAACTGTATTATATAACTAGTCATTTTGCTTTTAAAAAACAAGATCAGCAAATTCCTGATTACTTTTTCTTAAATAGCCAATTTAAATAATTTACAGTGTATCTGACATTTTGTTACCTTGTTAAGTTTAGATGCTAGGGGATCTGCTGCCTCTTTCCTCTGTGTGTTCCCCATTGCTGCCAGCAAACTCAGCTGAAACTGATCTTCTTTGCAGTTCATTTCATTCTTAGCAGTTAGTTGCATGAAAGAAATGGGGTCATCAGGCTGTACTGTCACATTCCTCTTTTCAGATTCTTTCTGTGTTGAGAAAACAAAGCTTAAGTCTCTCTTTAATATGGACAGAAAGATAGCTTTTTATAGGCCTTTAATAGGGATCACCCTCATATATGAAACCAAAAAAATCAACAAAATAAAAAAAAAAGCACTTTTATAGCCTCATCATATATAACTCACCTTTTGGGATAATTTCTCTTCTTCGAGTTTAGCAGATAACATGTGAGAAAGGGACTGTCTGCATTCCTTATTGAAAATATCATTCATTAAAGGTGAACATTCAGATAAGACCTTGAGGCACAGGGAAATTCGATCTACATCATCATCAGTAATTGGCTTCTTAGGAAGAGAGGATTTTCCCAAATGAAGGATAGTAGCCATGAGCAACATAGCCTCAGCAACAAATGACTAGAAAAGTAGAGAAATGGGTTATTTATATTGTCATGATTCTCCAATTGCAATAATGTTGCTTTACTATAACTCACAACCCAAGAAATATACCCAACTTTTTACTTCACCTGAATAAGATTTCAAATCCTTTAGATTTTATCTCCAAAATATCTTTTTTGCAACTTCTCCTTCCTTTCTAAGACCTAAGACCTCATTAACATGCTAATGCTATCCTCTTTACTCCCCACTACAAACAAGTTAAAAAGAATGATACTTTATCAATTGTTCACATTTGCCATATTTGCTTTTCTAGTCTCCTATGTACGTACTTATTTTTGGCTGAACATAAGAAAGTAAGAGTCTTCACCTCATAAATACTTCAGCATTCATCTCCTAAGAAGCAGGACAGATTCTCATAAAACCACAATATCATTTTCTCACCTGAGAAATTAATAATCCCACAATATATCTATTATATTCTGAATTCAAATAAATCTTCCTAAATTGTCTCAAAATGTTTTAATTTTATTTTTTAAATCCAGGATCAGCTCCATGCATTTCATTTGGCTACTGTTCTCTTCAGTCTCTTTTAATCTAGACCAGTTCCCTGCCTTTTTGTTTTTAATCACATTGGCTTTTTAAAAGAACCCAGGCCAGTTGTTTTTTTTTTTTTCTCTTTATTTTTTTAAACTCACTGAGCTAGACAGTTGTTTTATAGAATATTCTACACTTCTGACTAGAATATTAGACCAGTGATGTTTCGTGTTTCCAATTATAATACAGGAGGAAGTACGTGTCAGGTTGTTTCTGATGATGCTGATGCTAAGTGTGATCACCTCCTGCTGCTATCTTAATTTTTATATCCCATCAATCATTTCACTCTCCCTGTAAATACCTATAATGATTTCCCCCTCAGCCTTTATATTGAAGTCCATATTACTTAGCCTGCTATTCAAAGTCTTCCACAAGTGAATTCCAACTTACTTTTTTGGTCTCATGTAGCAATACCCTGACACATACGCTCTATCCCTTGCCAACATGCCTTTGGCTGAGTACTGATCTGCACACATGCATGAAAAACTACTGGAAGGCTGGGGAAGTACCAGTAGAAGAGTAAGTGTAACAATACTCCAAGCGTGGATATTGTTACCAGAAGGAGAGGAATGAGGAGGAGACAGAAAAATATATCTTAAGAAATAATGGCTGAAAAATTTCCAAATTGATGGAAATTATAAACCCACGGACACAAAAAGCTCAATAACCACAAGCAAAGGAAACATGAAGAAAACCACACCAAGGCATATCCTGATCAAAATGCTGAAACTCAGTGGAAAGGAGAAAATCTAAAACCAGGGAAAAAAAGAACACATCCCACACAGAGGCAGACTTCTCATCAGCAAGCCAGAAGACAATGGACTGTATCTCCACAGTACTGAAAGAAAAATATTTTTGTTAACTTAGAATTATATACCCACAAAGATATCTTTCAAAAGTGTAGGAAAAATAAAGACTCTCCAGACAAAAACCAAGAGAATTCATTGCCAACAAACCTACACTACAAGAAAAGTTAAAGCAAATTCTTTAGGCAAAAGATACCAGAGAGAAAGTTAGTCCTACACAAAGAAATACAGAGTGCTGAAACTGCCAGTGAGGTAATAAACAGCCAAACGTCCTTCTCCTTTGTATCAAACACAGCAAACTTTATCAAGTAGATATGTTACGAGAAATTTGGCTCTTTTAAACAGATAACAGTAAACAATCTCCCAACTACTAAAAGTGAAGCAACTGCTCCCTGAGAGGAAATCAAATTGGACTTTGAGACGAAAAATGCTGGAGACTTTTAAAAAGCTTTATTCAAAGATTACACTTTGACCAGACCTGAATGAATAGTCCACAGGAGAGTTTCAAAATAAATTACTACTCATAAATCAAAATCAATTGATAAGAGATAATATATCTTATAAGTTACCTGGCTCTCTAAATTTCATTTATGGCTTTTTTTAATGACAGAGCTTAAAAAAAAAAAAAAACCCTTTGAAAATCCCTAATTTAACATGAAAATGCCTAACTATGTGAAAAGTAAAGGAAGGAATCACACACCAATGGATTATTATGCAGCTATTAAATATTATGATTATGACTAAGAAGGGTTTATAATAGCATAGGAAAATATTATAATATTAAGTGAAACTGCACTATTGTAAAACATAAAATGATCACTACTAAAGAAAAAAGTGTTTCACAGGTAAAAGCCAACTTAAAACTTTTTAGGGGAAGGAAAGATTTCTGTTATTATATCTGATAACATAATTCTTTCTTTTGATGTTTCTATCTCCACCACAATAATAACAAGATTTGTACTTCAGTGCTGTAAACATGTGTGGTTTTTTTGGGTCATAGTTTTTATATCACTCCTTGTTTATTTTAGTAATATCAGAAATGAAATGAAGAAAAATAAAATAATTAGCTGGGCATGGTGGCACACGCCTGTAGTCCCAGTTACTAAGGAGGCCGAGGCAGGAGGATCACTTGAGCCCAAGAGCTGGAGGTTTGCAGTGAGCTATGATCATGCCACTGCACTCTATGCACTCTAGCCTGGGCAAGAGAGTAAGACCCTGTCTCAAATAAACTAATAAATAATAAATAAAATAAAAACAATCACAATTCTACCATGGAGATTTTTTAAAATGAAGGCAAAAAAAGACTTTGAGGCAAATGAAAGCTGAAAGAATTCTTCACCAGCAGACCTACATTATAAGAATGATCAGGTTGTTTAGGCAGAAAGAAAATATCAGATGGAAATCTGAGGCGTGTGGGGGAGGAATGGTACCATGGCCAGGGGCAGGCCCCATGACTCCTGTGAGGACCTAGCACTCTTTAGAAGGTCAGACTTATGCAGGGCCCCTCATCCAGCGGGAACTGTGGCAGTAGGAGGCCATCCATCCATCCAGCAGGTGGCAATGTCCTGCAGTACCTCCAGACGGTCTCCAGAGATATCTTTAGCAGGTCCTGTCTCTGGCCAGAAGCGACCTAAAACGAAGCTTGGTCTCCTTCCTGGGTGCCCACTCCATGCCTCACATGGGGACCTTTTCTCCCATCCAGTGTGAAGTATTTGCCTGATTCAGGTTCCTCTCAGGGCCTAAGTCACCCCACCACCACCGCTGCCTGGATGTCAGACCTGGAGTCTCCTTCTCCCTCACCATGCCATCTCTTGATCTGCACCAGTTGGAAGTCTGCCCCAGTGGAAGCCCTCCCCAACCACTGGGGGCAGGGGGAGTGGGGGAGGCATTGCCTCCAGTTGGACTTGGTATAAACACCATATCCTCTTGACTCTTATGCCTCTTCCCTGCCCACTGACACTCTGACCTGCCCTAAGCCTGTCCAGAATGTCACCGTAACCAAGGGACAAATAGACTAAGGGCCTCAGGGTTCACTCTGGAGCAGAACACCCCAGCTCAAATCTGGCTCCCCCATTTGCTTGCTCTGTACTTGGGCAAGTTACTTAACTTCTTTAAATCTCAATGCTCTCATCTGCAAAACTGTGATAATAATGGTATTTTCCTCATAGGCTTGTTGTAAAGATTAAGTGAATTAAAACGTGCAAATGAATTAAACAGTGCCTAGCACTTAGTAAGCATTCAAAAAAAAAATCTGAATTTACACAAAGGAATGAAGAGCACCATAAGTGGTAAGTATGCAGGTAAATATAAGACTTTTTCTCATGTAAGAAAACTTTAAAAGATAATCAACTCTAATAGATGAATGGATAAGTAAAATACACATATACACATATATGTACAATGGAATATTATTTACCCTTAAAAGCAATAAAATTCTGGTATGTAAAACACAGATGAACCTTGATGAGGGTGTGCTAAGTGAAATAGGTCAGACACACAGGAAAAATATTGTATGATTCCACTTATATGAAGTACCAAGAATAGGCAAATCCATAAAGACAGAAAGTACAAAACAGGTTACCAGAGGCTGTGGGGAGGAAGGAATGGTAGTTATTGTTTATTTGGTACAAAGTTGCAGTCTGGGATGATGAAAAAGCACTGGAGATCAATGGCAGTGATGGCTGCACAGCAGTGTGAACGTACTTAATGTCATGGAACTGTACTCTTAAAAATGGTTAAAATGATAAATTTTGTTATGTATATTTTACCACAATAAAAAATTTTTTAAACACCCAGGAAAGTACTTGAATTTTTCCCTGCTCCCAACTCTCAACTTCTTTCACCTGGCTAACCATTTAGCCTCCCCACCTTGGTCGAAACACTAAAAAACATAAAAAACCAAAAAAAAAGCTAAGAAAGAAGAGGAAAATGACTATTTAAAACAAAAATAACAAAAATGTACCATAGGGCTTATATTGTAACATGACATGTAGATGTAAACACGACAACAATGGCACAAAGGATGGAGTGGGTTGGAGGGAATGGAATACAACTGTCCCTCCATGGGATGGTTTCAGGACCCCCTTGGATACCAAAATCCGTGGATGTTCAACTCCTTTATATAAAAGGGCATAGTATATGCATATAACCTACATAGACCTTCCCATATGCTTTAAATCATCTCTAGATTACTTATAATACCTAATACCAGATATAGGCATATCCCGAAGATATTGTGAGTTAGGTTCTAGGCCACTGTAATAAAGCAAATATTGCAATACCATGAGTCATATGAATTTTTTTGGTTTCCTGGTGCTTATAAAAGTTACATTTACACTACACTGTAGTCTATTAAGTGTTCAATAGCATTGTCTAAAAAAATAATGTACAGGCCGGGCGCGGTGGCTCACGCCTGTAATCCTAGCTCTCTGGGAAGCCGAGGTGGGCAGATTGTTTGAGCTCAGGAGTTCGAGACCAGCCTGAGCAAGAGCGAGACCCTGTCGCTACTAAAATTAGAAAGAAATTAATTGAACTAAAAATACATAGAAAAAATTAGCTGGGCATGGCGGCGCATGCCTGTAGTCCCAGCTGCTCGGGGGGCTGAGGCAGGAGGATTGCTTGAGCCCAGGAGTTTGAGGTTGCTGTGAGCTAGGCGGACGCCACGGCATTCTAGCCTGGGCAACACAGTGAGACTCTGTCTCAAAAAAAAAAAAAAAAAATAATGTACATATCTTTAATATAATAAAAATACTTTATTGCTTAAAAATGTTAATGGTCATCTGAGCCTTCAGCAAGTTGTAATCTTTTTGCTAGTGGAGAGTCTTGCCTCCGTGCTGATGGCTGCTGATTGATCAGGGTGGTGGCTGCTGAAGGCTGGGGCTGTGGCAATTTCGGAAAACAACAATGCAGTCTGCCATATCAAATGATTCTTCCTTCCGTGAAAGATTTTGCTGTCGCATGCAATGCTGTTTAATAGCATTTTACCCACAGTAGAACTTCTTTCAAAATTGGAGTCAACCCTCCCAAACCTGGCTGCTGCTTTACTGACTACGTTTATGAAATATTCCAAATCCTGGAGACGTAATTTCAACAAGGTTCACAGCATCTTCACCAGGAGTAGATCCCATCTCAAGAAACCACTTTCTTTGTTCATCCGTAAGAAGCAACTCCTCCCCTGTTCAAGTTTTATCATGAGAGTGCAGCATTCAGTCACACCTTTGGTCTCCACTACTAATTCTAGTTCTTTTGCTATTTCCAACACACCTGCAGTTACTTCCTCCACTGAAGTCTTTAACCCCTCAAAGTCATCCATGAGGGTTAGAATCAACTTCTTCCAAACTCTTGTTAATGTCGACATTTTGACCTTCTATCATGAATCACAAATATTCTTAATGGCATCTAGAATCCTTTCCAGAGGGTTTTCAATTTACTTTGCTCAGATCATCAAGGAATCACCGTCTATGACAGTTATAGCCTTATGAAATGTACTTCTGAAACAGTGAGTCTTGAAAGTTGAAATACTTCTTGATCCACAGACTACAGAATAGATGCTGTGTGAGCAGGCACGAAAACAACATTAATCTCTTTGTACATCTCCCTCAGAGCTGTTGGGTGACCAGGAGCATTGCCAATGAGCGGTAATATTTTGAAAGGAAACTTTTTTCCTGAGCAGTAAGTCTCAACATTGGGCTTAAAATATTTGGTAAAACATACTACAAATGAATGTGCTGTCATCAGGCTTTCTTGTTCCACTTCCAGAGCACAGGTAAAGTATATTTAGCAAAATTCTTAAGGGGCCTGGGATTTTCAGAATGGGAGACAAGCATTGGCTTCAACTTAAAAGTCACCAGCTACATCAGACGCTAGCAAGAGAGTCAGCCTGTTTTTTGAAGCCAGGCATATGCGACTTCTCCTTTCTAGCTATGAAAATCCTACATGGCATCTTCTTCCAATAGAAGGCTGTTTTGTCTCCATTGAAAACCTGTTATTCAGTGTAACTGCCTTCATCAATTATCTCAGCTAGATCTTCTGGATAACTTGCTGTAGCTTCTCCATCAGCACCTCCCTGCTTTACCTTGCACCTTCAGGTTACAAAGACGGCTTCTTTCCTTAAATTTCATGAACTAATCTCTACTAGTTTCGAACTTTTCTTCTGCAGCTTCCTCACCTCTCTCAGCATTCATAAAATTGGAGAGAGTTAGGGATTGGCTCTGGATTAGGCTTTGGTTTAAGGGAATGTTATAGCTAGTTTGATCTTCTAGCCAGACCACTAAAACGTTCTCCATAACAGCAATAAGGCTAATTTATCTTTCTTATCATTTGTTTGTTTACTGAAGTGGCACTTTCAATTTCCTTCAAGAACTTTTCCTTTGCATTCACAACTTGGCTAACTATTTGGTACAACAGGCCTCGATTTTGGCCTGTCTCGGCTTTTGACCTGCCTACCTCACTAAGCCTTAGTCATTTCTAGCTTTTGATTTAAAGTGAAAGACTTGCAGCTCCTCCTTTCACTAGAACATTTAGAGGCCACTGTAGGGTTAATAATTGACCCAATTTCAATACTGTTGTTTCTCAGGGAATAAGGAGGCCTGAGGAGAGGGAGAGAGACAGGGGAACGGCCAGTTGGTGGGGTGGTCAGAACACACACATTTATCGATTCAGTTTGCCATCTTACATGGGCACAGTTCATTGCTGTGCCTCAAAACAATCACAATAGTAACATCAAGGATTACTGATCACAGATCACCACGACAGATATAATAATGAAGAAAAAGTTTAAAATATTTCAAGAATTACCAATATGTGACATAGAGACATGAATGAGTACAAGCTGATGGAAAAACAGTGCAGACAGACTTGCGTGACTTTACAAATTGAAGGTTGTCACAAACCTTCAATTTGTGAAAAACGCAGTATCTGTGAAGTGCAGGAAAACAAGGTATGCCTCTAAACACTATGTAAATAGTTGCTATACTGTATTGTTTTTTAATTTGTATAATTTATTTATTTTTTTTGAGACAGAGTCTCACTCTGTTGCCCGGGCTAGAGTGCCATGGCGTCAGCCTACCTCACAGCAGCCTCAAACTCCTGGGCTCAAGCAATCCTGCCTCAGCCTCCTAAGTAGCTGGGACTACAGGCATGCGCCACCATGCCCAGCTAATTTTTTCTATATATTTTTAGCTGTCCAATTAATTTCTTTCTATTTTTAGTAGAGACAGGGTCTCGCTCTTGCTCAGGCTGGTCTCGAACTCCTGAGCTCAAACGATCCGCCCGCCTTGGCCTCCCAGAGTGCTAGGATTAC